>REGO01000092.1:3003817-3018617 GCA_010120015.1 Rhombomys opimus | reverse complement strand
AGTTATAATCTATACCGCATGTTACCAGGATTCACTGAGTGTAATGTTCTAAGTACAGAGTATGCCAGCAGTTCTCTTGTTCTGCAAGACACAAAATGTCGATAGGAAATTGATAGGAAATCATTTTTTTTTCTGCCCATGCTTGGCTTCCCTTTACATTGTAGCCAGACCCATCCTGCAAAAAATTGGGGAACTCAATAAAACATCATCTTATGCAATATTGTTAATGCCTTAGAAAATGAGAGTGCAAACACAGCTTTACCTCATTTGTTTTCAGCTGTATGAAAATATGCCTTACTATCTGGTAAGAAGATCGTCACAATATAAAAGGTAGTTACATAATCACAACTTTATTTGGAAAAGTAACAGCAATGAGCTTCCTTTTCAAAACTGTGAAAACACATTCAGGACATATTCCATGACTACTGTCCTGTGTCTGTCTTACAAGAATGTTAAAATGCATGCACACAGAACTGTCACAAATCTTTTGTTTTTAATATTTTAGTGTTTTGGAGATGGCGAGAGAGACTGAGTTGCATTCCCTTATAATTTTTAGAGATTTATTTTTAAGTATGTGTGCACATGTGTATCTGTGTACATGCACATGTGAGTACAGGTATCAACAAAGTCCAGGAAGGGTGCCAAATATCTTGGCGTGGAGTTACAAGCAGGTGTGAGCCAACCCAGCTGGGTGCTGGTAACTGAAGTTGGGTCCTCCGTGATTGCAATGTATGATCTTAACAACTGAGATATTCCTGTTTCTTGAGGCAAGAGATGTAGCATACTGGCCTGGAACTTATGGGTAGCTCAGGATCTTGAAGTACTAACACATATTTCTCCCTACTCCATGTCCTGAGATGACAGGTATTCACATCATCCCGCCTATGCATTCGGCAGTAAGGGATGGGGCTGGTGAGGTGTGCTGTAGATGGGATTTGCCCTCTTGCACCAGGAGAAGCATCTGAAGAAGCTGAGTGGCATAAGTGTGCTGACAACTGTGTACAGATTGCACTGCAGTTAACCGTAGAACCACACGATCATCCTGATGTAGGAAATTAGAAAATGATAAAGAATGGGAGAGAAGTAATTAAGTCACATAAAAGGCAAAGAGTCTGCATGATTACTAATTTATATTGTGCATTAAATTCCCACTTTCACAGCATCTTTCTAAGCACTTTAAAGGCTTATAGGGAGACCACAGCACTTTGTAAACAGCAAGCTGTCCAAATTAGAGAGTACTGATACAAATTCCATGAACACTGCTGAACTCAAGGCCACATAGTACAAGACTTATTAAAAATCCATGATTCTATAAAGCTTGTAAGAGACAGGGTAATAAATGAACTAATGACAAGAATCTATACTGAGCGATTACTCCCCTAATGACGCCTTAGTGACCCTCAAATAAATGCTTAATTTGTTTCTTGGCAGGTAACACCCTTGGAAGGCCTAAGGTGATATGGTCAAAGTAATATGAACAAAAATTGCCTTTTAATAGCTACATAATGAGGCCGGTAGGATTTCAAACATGAGAATAAACTTAAGGTATTTCACATTGTGGGTTTTTTTTTTTAATCTGAATTCACAAACTATGTGACTGCATTGTTTTTCTCTTTTTCATACTTACTGGGATGTGTGAAAAATTCTAATTAAGATATATTATTCTGTATCAACCTAAATATCATAGCAAATTTTATTGAATTAACCATTCATAAAAATTACTTTTAGATTTAGCATTGTGTATATTTCTGTGCCTGAATTGATTATCTTGTATATTTATAGAAGACTGCCTTTACTTTTCTTACTGTATTATTTTGGCAAAAATCTGGGTGCTGACAAACATCACTCTTACAGTTTTTGTTGTTATTGTTGTTGTTTTGATCTTTAATAAAATTAAGAAGGAATTCTGTGCATTCCTTTTTATGGTTTTGATATCTGTCCTATGATTTTGATCCTAACTGACCTTTGATTTTTATTGTATTCAGGGACTTACTCATTTTTTTCCAAGAAAAAGCAATCCCATATGCCAAGTTTGAAATAACACACAATTTGGTGTTGATGAGTATGATGGTGGAAGCGATTCCTTTAGCAGAAATTTTACCTTGTCTGTTGTGTATTACACAGGGTCTCACTCTAGCCTGTATTTTCTTGTAACATACGATGTTGTCCAGGATTGACTCAAGCTCCAGGAAATTCTGAGAGGATTTCAGGCAGGGGCAACCAGGCCCAGATCTTCCTAATTCTTTCTTAGCACATCGAGCATTATTAAAAGTCCTCTGTTAACTTTAGCAAAATAGACACCCAAGAGAATCTACAAGCCCAAAGCGAGGAGAAGTACATTAGTAAATTGCAGCCTGTGAGTCTGAAGACAGGAAAAGCAATGTCCCGCTGGGAGACAGGCAGAAAGCCAGTTCTCCCATCTCAGCTATGATTCAGTTCAAGCCTTCTAAACATAATAGCATAGGCACATGCACAGAGGCAGACTGTTTTATTCAGTCCAACCCAAATGTCAATCTCAACCAGAAATACTCTAACAAATACACTCCGAATGATTTTGACCAAATATTTGATGCCTTTGGAGCAGCTTATACAAACAATTAATCATCATAGCTTCTACATCACCACCAAGCATGAAATTTATAATTGTACTACATTTTCCCAACATTATAGAATTCCTTATATCTAGTCATTTACTTTATTTTTTTTCTTTGAGTTTTCGAGACAGGGTTTCTCTGTGTAGTCTTGGCTCTCCTGGACTTGCTTTGTAGATCAGGCTGGCCTTGAACTCACAGAGATCCACCTGCCTCTGCCTCCTAGAGTGCTGGGATTACAAGCACGCACCACCGCACCCAGATTATTTTATTCTTTAACATTATTTTTAATTCTTTGTGAGTTTCGCATTATGCCCCCGAGTCCTGCCTGCTCATCTCCTTGTTCCCTCAGATCTTCCCGTTGCTCTTGCAGCCCAATCATTTGCAGATGATATAGATTTGGGGATGGGCCATCGCAGAGGCCGGGATCTGGGCCTGGGTGGTAGCTGAGCTGGTGATTGCGCTGTTTCTCCTCTACCCATACCACCAAGAAAAATTCTCCAGCGCTGTTCCAGCTGGGTGACCCAATACCACCACCAGCAGGAGGCAGGATTCCCCGAGACAACTGCCCTAACCGGGGACATCCTTATGTCCTCTAGTAGTAATATGATCCATGAACATTGACACCAGTCACTGCTGTTATGTAGCCAGGAACCCAAACAGGGCCCTCCACAGCAACTTGGGCTGGGACCTCATCATGGCCAGGTGACAGGGCTGGACACTCACAGCGGGCTACTTCTCCCCGCCCCCTCTTTAATGCTCAAGCTGTTCTACTCTTCTTTCTCTCCCACCCACCTCATTCTTGTACACTTTAGTGGCTCCCACCGCAGGCCGGCCCAGTGGCTGGCAGGCCCATCCTGCGTGGTCTGGCAGAAAGTGTGTATCTACAGGGCTGCCTGTGCTGTGTGCTGGGGGCAGGTCTGTGTGTGTGGCTTGGTGTCCACGGGTCTCCATCTGCCTTCCTCCTCCCTAGCTGAGCTGTGTAGCGATAGAGTGAGCAGGGCATGTCTGTGGTCCACTTATGCAGAGTGGCAGAGTGCAGGCCTGTGGGCATCTTCCCCCGGCTGCACTGTGTGACATGGCAGAACTCTCGTCTCTGCCTTGCTCCTCCCACGCCGTGCAGCCTGGATTTGGATTGATTGGATTTTTATGTATTCTAGGAATAAAACACCTTTGGCCCCCAAGCCATGCGTCAATCAAGGATGAGCAAAGGACTGCCAACTGCTCTGCTACTGACTGATATAAGACCACCACCGCCAAGGTGCTTCTTTTACCATTTGTGGTAGGGAGGCAGTCACTTACTTAAAAAAAATTTTATTAAGTATTTACTTTACTCCTAGACTGTATCCACGTGGACGTAAAAGATAACTTTGCTTTGCCTGAAATATTATTTTTAATGTTTTCATTTGAAATAGAATTACATCACTCCCTCCCCTGTGTTTCCTCCTGCTAGCCTCTTTGCTTTGATCTAGCTTCCGTGGTACCAATAGCATGGAAAGCTGCCAGTGCAGAAAAACAGTCAAACAGCCCTACCCAGCTGCAACATGTATGCATCACAGCAACTACTATCATGGCAAAAATGCATAAAAGTGCAATAAGCTGCTCGCCCATGCGGTAATCAACAGCGGTGTAATCAAGGACAAGTCAAGAGAAGAAAAACCATGCCTGGTATGAGAAGCTTAACCAGCATCCCAGCCTAGTGATGCCATGGCCTCAGAAAAGGTTCTGCTATTGACACTGATATCAAAAGCTTAGCCAGCCTCCCACCTAGTGATGTCATGGCTTCAGAAAAGAATCTACTTCAGGCACTTTAACAAAATATTATTTTTAACTGAGAGTGAAATCTCAGTTTGAGAACAAGCAATAACTGAACAAGAGAATTTGTTCCTCCCCCTTAAGTTAACTTTATGTTAATATCTTATTAGTTGTATCTTTCTAAATTTATGCCAAACAAGCACATGTTCTCATATTTTTTTGGAGTAAAATAACCACATTTTACCTTGAAAACTCTCTTTGAGATTATCTTTTCATACAACTTCAGAGTTTTCAAATGACAGATTTCTTGAGGAATATATTTATTTTCTCTCACCTACTTGTAATATTAACATTTCACTACTGTAGTTTGTATATTTTGAACTCATCCTTATATAAAGATCACAGTTCACATTATATAGTAAAGATAAGTTTGACTCAATCATTTTTTAATATCATGGTGTATCAGTGATGTAAAAGGCAAAAAAAGTAAAGATTCAGTCAAATGTTTGTCCTGAGTCTGTTATAAGATGTTGTTCTGGAGGTCCCTGGCTTCCCTGGCCCTTAGGGGTCTCTGTAGATTGAAGTCACAGTAGATTCACAAGAGTATATCACAGAATAATTCAAAGGGGGCATTGATGAGCAGAATACACTCATGGAGTGAGAGAAAAACCAAACAAAGCAGAGAGAGAAAGACCACTGTACAGCACACTGAGCGGAACGCGCTCTCTACTGCTGAGGTGGACCGTGGACTGTCACCATAATATAACTGTGTCAAGCTTAACCATATCCTTTTGGGGGGAGGGGCTCAAAAAAGGGTTTCACTGTGTAGGCTTGGCTGTCCTGGACTTGCTTTGTAGACCAGGCAGGTCTAGTACTCGCAAAGGCCTGCCTTTGCTTCCATGAGTGCTAGGAGTAAAGGAATGCACCACCATGTCCTTGCACAAACAACTTGTCCCATTTTTTAGGCAGGCTTTTTACTCTTAGTTTCTGGGACACACAGTTTCCTAAGGTCCATTTGCATGTCCAGGTGACTGGCTGGCACATTTAGGTGAACTGTCATTCATTATATTTTGTGGCTTCTTAAGACAGCATCTCCTGTATCAGAGGTTGGTCTTCAGCTGTCTATGTAACAAAGACAGACCTTGAATTTATGACTAATGTCCCTCCATGTCCCCTGTACTGGGATTGTAGACACATACCACCACACCCTATTTACAAAACTCTGGAGGTTGTCCCCAGGCCATGCTGTGCAAGCACTCTATCAACTGATATCAACTTATATCTCCAGGCTCCAAACTAAGAGAGACTGTGATGGTATATCTCTTCTTCACCAGAGAGCACTTGCCTCCGTAGCAGTCTTATGAGCTTTTAGACAGTTTAGAATACCATTTCTCCATCCTGCCCATTTTTCAACCAGTAATCTGTCTTCAACTTGAGTTCCTGTATTTACAAGCTACTGACGATGGAAGAACAGCACATTCTAAATGATCTCCAAGTCTGCCAACATCTGACTAGTTACCAGATATAACTATTCATTAGATGTTATATTTTTAGTAATTTTGAAAATGTATTAGTGTATCTTTCTAAAATTATCCTGAACAAGTATATAGTCTCATATTATTAGAGTAAAATGACCATATTTTAGTTTGTAAAGTTTCTTTGAAATTATCTAATGACAGATTACTTGAGGAATACATTTATTTTCACTTACCTACTTCTAACTTTAATATTTTCACAACTGTGGTATGAATCTTATGAAATCATCCCAGTATAAATAGATAAATACAGAGTAGAAAGGAAGTATTTTACAAAGACAGTTTGAGTGCAGAATCAAACCTGCCTGAAGGCTTTAGAAAATGAGTCTCCAAGAATTAGGAACAGCTTATTTGGTTGAAATTTCATTAACAAGAAAAAAAGTATTTCTGGGTCCTTTAAGGCTTCGAGTAGTGTATAAAAGTTATTTAGAAACTAGGCACTACTTCCTCCGCATCTCATTTACCTAAATGATAAGAGATAAATGACCCAAGCATTTAAAGCACAGCCTTGAGGTATTTTTTGCACATGAACCACATTCTAACTCTGCTAAAAGACAAGAGAATCATTAACTTTCTGCTGCCAGAGTGCCAGCAGCAGTCACTAACCTTTCCTACCATAAATAGTTTTAGAAATAGTAACAGAATAATTATACCTCACGATTCTCATCACTGATTTAGTTCGTTTTTTGTATATCCGAACTGGAAATTCTGAAAATGGTAAGAGTTTATTACATGTAAACAGGATACCATTATTTATTTAAAATGTCATTAAATCTTCCTGTGATTGTGTGAAAATAATTCTTCTTTCCTCTTGGGGGGTCTTTTTTAATGAAGCAACTGAGAAATAAATATTCTGTAGATTGCTTTTATTTAGCAGATGAAAGTTTCATTTACTCAGGAGAGACAATATCAGCCCCCTTTGGATGATGTTAAAATGAGACTTGAGCTTGTTGCCAAGACCAGACTCTCTCACTGTTATTAATACAAAGATGATGTGTTAAAGTCTATATTTACAATGAGATGGGAGTAATATTAATTTGAAGATGTGACAATTCTCTTTAGGCTTCAGTCTTGTACAGCAACACTTTGCATTCTTGCATGTAGATTAGTTCTACAAACATGGCATCACAGCACAACTAACTGAGCTCCATCCAACTTCTTCCCTTCAGGAGATATTTTGACAGTTAAATCAAGACAGGTAATATGAATGCCAACACAAAACTGTGGCTGTGTAATCATGTTCTCTCATTTCTTATTAAATCCATAGGAGCAAAATCTGTTAAAGCACATATCCATACCCTAAATATTAATGGAACCATTGGAATATTGACTTGTGCAAAACAGGAAACCTAAATGAAATCACATATTCAGCTTCTTTATTTTCAATTTCTTTAGCATAAGTATTTGTTCCTTTTTCATTTGTACCTGGTATTTAGTGCTCTACTGTATAATTCTGATGTGAAAGGCATTGTCAATTATTTGGATTAAATTTTAGGGAAAAAAAAAACCTGTTTAGTTTACTTATTACACTGCATATTGTCTTCGATTTCCCTGTATACCTTAGAAGTTTCATGAGAAAATAATGGTGATCTCATTCCTTTTCTCTACTATATATGCTGTCTACTTTTCTTCTGGATTGTCCAGATTAAAACAGTAAATGTGAGTTAAATGTGGTAAGGCACCACTCACTTTCCTTTGTGAAGTCTCTGGCTGAGTTAGGTAGGAAGTGGACAGAAGAGAAGAGAGCCTTTCAGCATTTCACCACTATCATGAAAATACTACAGTTTTGTCTGCAGATTATTATTTATTAAGTAAAATTATTCTTGGTTCCAATATGCATATAATTATTTTAATATACATGGATGTAAAAGAAACTTCTTTTCATCTGCTTCAACTGTTGTCTTGGAGGGTCTTCCTTCTGCTGACCTGGGCCTAGTCCTGAAAGCTTCTAGCCTCTTTACAATCTAACCTGGGCCTAGATTGTTTTCAGCCTCTGAGATTTACTGCTTAATAAACCCACCTTTTCTTGTTCTTTCTGAGCTCTGGGCTGGCTGGTTCAACTCAGCTGGTCTGGCTCAAACTCCTCTCCCAGCTGACTTATTCAATCTGGCTTCTCTCTCAGCCCCTGAATTATTCTGGTTGGCCTCAAACTAACTACAACAATCTGCTCTATTCTCCTGGCTCCTTCTCATTCTCTTGCTCATTCGGTCTGCATTTGCAACCTGTCTTCTCTTTATTACTCTTCTTGTAGAACTGCCTCCTCTCTCTCTGCATTGCCCGTTAAGTAGCTTCCCTTTCCTCTATCTTCTCATGAGAGTTAGGCATATCCTATGCTGTCAAACTTTCTCTGATATGTCACTTTTTCTGCCACTCAATTAGACATCACTTTCAAACATGGATGTTTCCTTCTACAAACTAACTTTACCTTCATTGGGATTCGAAGTGTGTACCTCCAGGCCTGGACCTAAGTTTTTCTTTTTTATTATTATTAATTACCGTTTATTCACTTTGTATAATCCCTGTAGCTCCCTCCCTCATGTCCTCCCAATCCCAACCTCCCCCCCTTCTTCACCCATGTCCCTCCCCAAATCCAATGGAGAGGTCCTCCTCTCCTTCCTTCTGAACCTAGTCTATCAGGTCTCATCAGGACTGCCTGCAATGTCTTCCTCTGTGGCCTGGTAAGGCTGCTGCCCTCTGAGGGGGAGGTGATCAAAGAGCAGGCCAATCAGTTCATGTCAGAGACAGTCCTTGTTCCCATTACTATGGAACCCACTTGGACACTGAACTGCCATGGGCTACATCTGTGGAGGGGTTTTAGGTTATATCCATGAATGGTCCTTGGTTGGAGTATCAGTCTCAGAAAAGACAGACACACAGGGTATATACTCATTCATGAGTGGATATTAAATATATAATATAGGATAAACTTACCAAAATCTGTACACCTAAAGAAACTAATCAAGAAGGAGTACTTTGGCTAAGATGCTCAATTCCCATTCAGAAAGGCAAAGAGGATGGACATCAGAAGAGGGAGAAAACAGGGAACAGGATGGGAGCCTACCACAGAGGTCCTCTGAAAGACTTTACCCTGCACGGTATCAGAGCAGAGGCTGAGACTTATGGCCAGACTTTGGGCGGAGTGCAGGGAATCTTATGAAAGAAATGGGAGATTGAAAGACCTAGAGAGGACAGGAGCTCCACAGGAGAGCAACAGAACTAAAAAATCTGGGCCTAAGCTTTTCTTTACCTGAAACTTGCTCTATACCAGGCTGGCCTTGAAATCAGATCTGCTTGCCTGTTTCCTGGATTAAAGGCATGTTTATATTCCAACTAGATCACACTGACCTAGAAGGTCTTTGGATGTGGTGTCTTGCCCTAGAAGCCATGTTCTAAATTAAAATCCTTCCACACATGGATGTTGAATTCAGTAAAGAGTGTTACAATGAATTTTTTTTAATTTTTATTATAAGTTACATTTTCTTAACTCTGTATCCCAGCTATATCCTGCTCCCTCATTCCCTCTCAATCCCACCCTCCCTCCCTCATCTCCTCCCTGCCCCTTTCCAAGTCCACTGCTTGGAGAGGACAATGAATTTTTTAAATGTTTACTTTAGATTCAATTTGAATTTGGGTTGATAGTGGTGCTAAGGAATATTGACAGTATTAAATGTTAACCTGTTACTGAATTTTTAATTAAACTGCATTTACTTATCATGTATTACCTTTCTCCTACAACAGTTTTTTATATCATGTTTATACTTTTGCAACTATGTCTTCAAAGAAATTTTTTTACAATTAGTTAAATAACAGTGGTTTATGTTTTATAGGCAAGATTATAATGACTTCACTGAACACAGTCAATTTTGTACCATCCAGAAGACAATTTTAACCCTGGGGCAATTTCTTAAGAGATAAATGACAGAACACATCAGTGGAAGCATCTGCTATCATTTTATTTGAAGAAATTTTACAAAGTCATTTGATATACATCAGTAATTAACATCTGTCATATGACTCTGATAATTCTATTTATTTATGGGCATACCAAATACATTTTTATTATGAAGAGTAGCAACACAGAAGCCACATGTTAATCAATCTCAAAATGCAACACAGAGATAAAGAAATAATTTCAGGGTTATTGTTGGGACAACTTTCCCTCACATCGTGAAGGTATGTCTCTGTAGTTTCAGTTGTTGATCATTGTACTCCCAGAGAGCTGAGTGCTTGCAGGATTTCGAAAGTGTCAATTCTATGGCCTATTACCGGGTTTTCTATTTGTAAATGCTTATCCTTCCACACCCACAGAAAACATGAAGCTCCGGCAGCCCTCAGTGCCTTAAGGCAACCAAAAAGATGGATCCTCACTGTCTTACTGCTGATTGGTTATGATAAAAACTGACTGCCGAGAGCTGTGTCAGGAAGCATGGGGCAGAACTTCCGGGCAGGTGGAAACACAGCAGGGAGGCATAAGGAGCTGTGAGAATCAAAAAGATACATGGAAGAAGCAAACGGAGACCAGAGTGGAGCATGGAGGTGGAGCTAGCCTCGTTCTGGGGAAACTGTGCCAAGAAGTTGGGTTAAATTAGAAGCTAGCAAAACGCCTAAAGCTTTAAGCTGTAGAGAAGCCTCCATGTCGTTATTATTGAGCTGCTGGGGAGATCGGAGAGAGCCCCGCGATAGACTATGAGCAGGTTCATGAGTGTAAGCCTCACAGTTGCACCTCACTGACTACAACGTAAGAACACTATTGAGTCTTTCTGTCCTTGTTTCCTTATCTGAAATCTGGGAAGGGATTACTAGTCATTTTCTACAGGAAAAGAAGTTAAATGAGTTGGTGAATGCAAAGTGCTTAGACAGAGCCTGACACAAAACACACAACTTCATTCTATTTAGTTATTATGTCCTTATCACATAGTACAATTAAGCTATCGTATTATTCTTTGTAAATTTAGGGTAACCAGAAGCTTACAGTTCTGCAAGTGGCTTATTACTAGTTGATTTGTTATAATCCCACCATGTTGACTCTTCTTTTTCTATGACGTAGAAACTGCAGGTGTGTCTTCTAAATATTTTACTCAGTCTCATTATTAGCCTAAATATTGTGAATAGTAGTAGCCCTGGATTAGATAGTTAGATAATTTTGTTGTTTCTTTGTTGTGATGTTTGAGACAGGGTTTCTCTGTGTAGCCTTGGCTATCCTAGACTTGCTTTTAAACTAGGCTGGCCTTGAACCCATAGAGATCTGCCTGCCTCTGCCTTTCAGAGTGCTGGGAATTCAGGTGAGCACAACTGCACCTGGCCTTAGATAATTCTTAAAGATTTTCCAACACAAAAACAACATTCAAACCTACTGGCGAAAGTTTACTATATGTCCACTTAGAATGCAACCTAATAAAATTTTATAACAGATTCTCTGCCTTGATTTTCAGTTATCTTACCTGGTTATCGCCATTTTCTTTCTAAGCTTATTCCGAATAGCTCTATATCTAAATCATAATGAGAGTGCTACATCATTTATGTCTGGCTGCCATTGGAAATGATTGTGATCGTTTCAAAGCTATGAATCTTAAAATAGCAAATAACAGAAATATCTGATCAAATTTCTTAAGTAAATAGGGTATGTTGTTCCCTGATTTATGAGAGATGGTGTATTCCTAAGCTTGGTTAGTTATCAATGCTCAAGACCTGTTGTTCTCTCTGTCCTTTCATTCTGTCACCTGTAGTATTTGCTTCATTAATTAGCACTGTTTTAGAAGCAATAGTTAATTAAAGAAAAAAGACTATTGTATATGCGATTGATTTCCCAGAGCTCTCTCAACAAATATTACCTCATATTTTATTAATTATAACTATATCACTCCTGAAGGTTATGTATTTCTAAACCAGAATGGAGAAAGTAAAAACTTCAATCAACCCAAACAAAGTGAAATTTAGTCTGGGTACTTAGGAGAGAAGTAGAGACATGCTTATGTTTATCTGTTTGCACAGAGTTCCACTCATTGTTGATAAGACATAACTTGTCCAAAGTTTGATGGAATAAATTAGCCCCTCTCTAAAAAAGAATATCTCACAGTCACTTTGTGGGATTTGCGTGGAACTGGGCAGTTCTGGTTCAGGTATCTCACATGGTGTGAACATACTAAAAGCTGCAGGAAATGTCTATGTCACTGAGAGATAACCCTCCATCATCTACCTCTTGCCCCTTAGGTTTATCAGGGCATACAGGCATCAGCAGCTGGAGTATTCCCACAGGAGCCCAGTGCTCCAAAAGGGAGTCTCTCAGAAGGTGCACCATTTTAAGGCTGAGCTTCAATGTTTGCTTTGTTTCCTTTGTGCTTTAAATCACATACCATACGTACTTAAGTCTAAGTGTACATGAGATAACCACAACTTTAAAATTAAGGTTAAAAAGAATGGAATCGTGATAGTCTCAGTTATCAACTTGAGACGATCCAGAATTATCTTGGAGACGGGCCTCTGAGCTGCATGTGGGAGATTGTCCTGATTAGGTTAATTGGATGAAAATAACTGCCCACCTTGGGTGGCACAATTCAGGGGTCTGAGGGACTGAATTATATAAACTGGAGAAAGAGATCGAAACATGAGGCTTAATCACTCTCTGCTGTGTGAACATGCGTGTGATGTGTCCGGCCACTTTGACTTGCCATGAACACGGTGATCTGTGCCCTTGTACAACGTCTCTTTAAGCCACGCCTCGTTTAGTTACTTTTGTCAGTATATTTTGTCATAGCAACAAGAAAAGTAACTAAAAACAGGAAGTAATCTATGTCTTTGGATGAGACATTACCAAGCTTCTATATTGTGCAGCATCTTTGGAAATACTATTTGTAGCAGACAGCACAGAAAATGAGGTTCTCCTCCTGCCTAGAGTTCTGTTTCCCACCAACTCACAAGGACAGGAAGGACAGGAGACAAGGTACAGAGCTTAGGAGGCCAGTAAGCTCATAGCGAGCTCTGATACTCCAGGAACCACTTCAGAGAGCTAGTTCAACTTTAATTCCAGAGAACAAAGGCTATGTACCACTTGAGAAGTATGTAGGAGCTCCCAGGATAGCTGTACATAACTGGCTAAAATAGACACTGCAAAGATGCTTGATTTGCATTAAACAGCACAGTCCAATCATGTATACAGGAACACGGTACCTAATTATGCTCTAGGCGCAGGGAGGGGAGAGCTAGCAGAGAACTATGTCAAAGGCCATAAAGCAAATGTGGCGAGGGGCATCTATTTCTACAGACACTCTCCAGATGAAGTCAGGCAGAGAGCAGGAGGCCCTGCTGTGGAGAGGGAGTCCTGCACCTTAAGGCTGAGCTCAGAATGGCTTTCCAGACTGGGAGATCCTCTACCTCAACTAAGAACACCCTTCCAACAAAACTCCTGTATGTATTTTGCTACAGTATTTGCTCTGATTATGCCACGTGAATTGTTTATTAGATAAGGATGAGAAAATGCCAGAGAAAATACCAGATGAACTGTTATAGAAAGAATACCAGGCTATGGTATAAGGCCTTGCATGGAGTTAAACCATAAATATTTGTAAGGAAAAAAAAATAGGAAGGCTTAGAAGAAAGGGACAGAAGAGAAGGGTTTTAGAAATAGAAGATGAAACCATAAAATTCTATTTCTTTCCACTGTCTTGGCTCTTTCAGCTGTTCCTGGAAGGATCACAGATTTTTAAACCAGCTTCTGGGGTTCAGATGCTACCAGCCTCTTACAGGTGCTTGAGTTCAAGTGCCGTGTCCACAAGAGCTGGTTTCCAGCATTTACAGCTGAGGCAGACTGCCTGAAGGTGATCTTTTATGTGACCTTAGGGAGCTAAGACTTAAGCCTCAGTTTCAAGAACTGTTTTCAGATCTGTTTATTCTTTGTTAAAAAGGAATTCAGTATACTTAAAAAAGAACACCTGATGAAGTGAGGAGAAGACAGTATTGTTATTTTGGTTTTCTGGGGCTGTTTTAACATGGTCCTACAGTCTGAGAGACTTAAACACAACTGTTTATTGCTCACAGTTCTAGAAGTCAGAAGTCAAGATCATACTAGCAGCGTGTTTGAGCTGTGGTGAAGGATGGTGCATTCCTGTTGCTATAATAAAATACCATGACCAAGGTAATGTAAAGGAGACAGTACTTGTGTTGGTTGCGGTTCCAATGGGATGAATCCATCCTAGGAAAGAAGCTTGACCTGCTTCTCACGCATTGGTGATTTGCATTTCTCTAATGGCTAACTTCCACACAGCTCATTGAATGTGGAGAGGTCCAGCTGCTGCAGGCCTGGAAACTTTACCGTTACGTTCTAGTTTCTTTGAGAAGGTACTCTGCAGGCTATGGAAAGAAAACCCTGGATAACAATGCAGCCACAAAACCCTCCACCTACAACCTGTCCTGCCTCTAAGAGGTGCTGGGGCAAAAATGGTGCAAAACCTGTGGAAGTGAACAACCAACACTTGGTTTAGCATGAGACCACACCACAAGAGAGAGCCCATGCCCTTCACTGCCTGGATGACCAGGAACTGGAATCAAAGATGGGATAACCCAAAGACCTAGGGTAGAACCAAACAGGAAAGACACAGGATAGAACCAAACCTGACTGGCACAAAACAAACAAACAAACAAACAAATATCAATGACATGATCCATACTGATATTCTGCTACACTCACAGATCAGTGCCTTGTTTAGTCATAAAAGAGGCTTTGTCCTCTTTATGTCCTCTTTTATGGTAGTAGACACAGAGACCCACAGCCATACATTATTTAGAGAGAGGGTCTAAACTGAAGGTCTCTATCCAGTCCCTCATCTTGTAGACCAGAGAACCCCTCATAACAGGAGGAGGAGAGACTGCACGCACCAGAGGGAATAAGGAATTCCTGGAGAACATGGCCTACTAAGTAGGGAT
>REGO01000092.1:2946865-2986365 GCA_010120015.1 Rhombomys opimus | reverse complement strand
GCTATTTCTGCAGAATTAATTCTCTTTGTTTTTGCATATTTTCTGAGTTTGGAGTCTTCTTTCAGCAGTTCAGGGACTCTAACACATAGGTTGAAATTTTCTTTCTAGTACCTTCTGTAGGGATGTATTTCTAGATAGATATCTTTTAAAGTTGGTTTTGTCATACAATATCATGTTTTCTCCATGCTGATTTAAAGTTTTGCTGTGTATCGTAGTTTGGGCTGGCATCTGTGGTCTCTTAGAGACTACAATATATCTGCCCAGTCCCTTCTAGCTTTTAGAATCTCTGTTGAGAAGTCAGGTGTAATTCTAATAGGTCTGCCTTTATGTTTCTTGACCTTCTTCCCTTGCCATTTTTAATATTGTTTTAGTTCTATATATTTAGTGTTTTGATTATTATATAGAAAGATTTTCTTTTTTGATCCAACCTATTTCTTGTTCTGTAAATTTCTTGTACATTTATAGGTATTTCTTTTTCAGGTTAGGGAAATTTTCTTCTATGATTTAGTTGAAAATATTTTCTAGGGCTTTGATCTGGGAGTCTTCTTCTACTATTCCTATTATTTTTAAGTTTAATCTCTATACAGTGTCCCAGATTTCTTGGAGGCTTTGTGTCAGAAACTTTTTGGATTTACCATTTGCTCTGACTGATACAGCAATCTCTTCTATTGTAGCATATGTGCCTGAAAATGTCTCTTTCTCCTCATGTATCGTGTTGGTAATGTGTAAGTCTTCAGTTTCTGGTCTCCTATCTAGGCTTTTTCCAGTTCAGGGTTTCCTCAGTATATGTTTTCTTTATTGCGTCTATTTAACTTTTAGGTCTTGAACAGTTTTATTAATTTCCTTTGCCTACTGAATTTTCCTGTATTTCTTTAAGGTATTTATTCATTTCCTTTTAAAAGCCTCTGTCATCTTCATAAGTTGGATTTAAGGTCATTTTCTTCCGCTTCAGCAGTGTTACAGCATCCAGGACTTGCTGTAGTAGGATAGCTGTGGTTTGGTGACGTCATATTGCCCATTTCTTGTTGATTGTGTTCTTACGATGGCCCTTCAACATCTGGCTTTTGTGGTTCTTATAAGTTTTGGTGCTAATTTCTGAGTTTATCTTTGTTGGATGGGTGTTTTTCAGATATTTTTCCCCCTAGTTTTCTATTTCCTCTCTGTTTTCTGGTCTGAGTTGCCTGGGTTTCTAGTGACTAATGAGTCTTCAGGTTTAGCAGTGTGTCTCCCTGTGGTTTGTGGTATGCATGCCCTCTGGGATTATGGGTCCCTAGTACCAGTGAGGCCTGGGGGTTCCTGGTGCCAAATTGGCCTCCAGAAAAGGAGGTGGAGTTGTGGGCTGAAAACAGAGTCTGGGGGTTAAAATGCAATTTAAAGCTGTTGAGTGTATTTTAATGGGACTTGGAAGGGCTTTGGGGAATGGTGGCTTTTTCCTGCCTTTGGCGGGCCTCCAGAAATCCAGGCAGAGTTGTAGGCATGAAAATGGAGCACAGGGCACAGGTCCTTACTCACTGTTGCTGTATGTATCCTATGGGGACCTGGTGAATAAGGAGCCTGTGGCAGGGACCTACCTGATTGTCTACAGTACCAGTAGACCTCTAGGAATTCAGGCCGAGCTGGATGCCTCAGGTGTTGGTAGGCCCTGCGGAATGAAAGCAGAGTGGTGTGCCAAAAATTAGAGGCCAAGGGACACAAAGAAATGTTTTACTTATTACATCTTTTATTGTGTGGGCTCCAATTTTCCAAATAAAATATAAATATTTTCTTAAATATATTGCTTATAATATTGCATCTAGATTACAGGTACATTCATATTTGTTGCAATTACATACAACACAATAACTAGATCATTGCATCTTACTAATGATAAACTCACATGAATTTTAAAGTGAATTACATGGAGTCCCTGTTTGAGATTTTTTTTCCCCAGATAGGCGACCTCATCTTCATATGGGTGCCTGGTGAGTGGGGGAGGGTGCTGTTTCTACATGGACTCAGTTGCCTGCTTTTGGATCATTTCCTCTTGACAGGACTGCCTTGTCTGGCCTCAGGGGATGAGAGTATGCTCAATGTGAATTGATGTGCTGGAGACTGTTAATACTGGGTGAGAGGAGCTCCCCTCTTCTGGGAGAAGAGGGAGAGAAGAAGGGGAAAGGAGGGGGTGTGGAGAGGACTGGGAGGAGAGGAGAGAGGGTGCACCCTTGGGATGTAAAGAAAATAAACTAATATTAAAAAGAAAAACATAACGCAATACCACATTTCGTCTGCATTTGGCACCCATGCCAGTTTTATTTCCATACTTGGTTTACACACATTTCAGATATTTTATAAATTCTCACATTTTAGTGAGATATTTTGAAACTCATCCTTTTACAAACTGACAGCTTCTCTGATGTCCAATAAACAATACACTAACAATTGATTCTATCACTTTTTAAAATTTTCACCCTATTGTTCAATGTCAGTAGCCTCAATAATGATATACTCAAGTGAGATTTTAAAATAATACAAAATAATAGGTTGATATTTGTCAAACTCTTGTTGAATAAAGGAAGTATTCAATTTCATTTCATTGTAGACAAAATGTTATTGGGATTCTGTTTTCTATTCTGATTTTTATTTATCTGACATACATTGTTTTCCCAGTTGACCTGTTCAGAGTACACTGATCATCTATAATGAAGAAAATAGTAGACTAAAAATTGTAATCATGCCACTTCCAGTCCTTCCTTAGACAAATGAAAAATAGCTACATAAGTTCTCTGTATCCAGTGTTGCTTTTTGTTTTTAAGACAAGAATAAATTCAAGGTAGCTGATTCAGTTTAAGGGTCTGCTTTAATTGGATTAGTTACTTTGGAGGGATTTTCTAAATCTCATGACTTTAAAAGCATTATCCTCTTTCCTTTCTTTGCCCCCCCCCGTTTTTTTTTCCCCAAGAAGCCTTTTCCAACCAATTTAAGAGTGAAAAACCTCTGTGTACTCTTACTACAGCTTTAGTCCTTAACCTGTTAAATGCAAATTCCTCTTGGCAGAATTATAATTAAAGAGATTTGCGTTGATAAGCTCCTCAGAGGGTTTCTTCAGTAAGGGTTTTCAGGAGAAGGAAAGGCCCTGAACTCCAAGAATGAAATAAATACTGAATGAAGAGACTTCAGTTGTCTCAGCTTTTTCTTAGGTTCCACTCTAGAAACTAACTGTAAAAATGCATGGTGTTGTGTAAGAGAGCTTGTAACTGTGGAATTTTCCACCAGATGAAATGACTCCCAACCCTATGCCGTGAACATGCAGTGGATCTTCTGATCTATTGAATTAAAAAAGACTATAGTAACCTAAAAGTTCACATACTTTCAGAACCTCAGAAAATGCTAACATGGGACCAGAATTCAGAAAAATTGATGTTGGTCATCAATAACCTAATGTTGAAACACATATGCAAACATCCTTGACAAATATAAGCTTATAATTTTACTAACGCACAGCATGATGTTCATTTGTTCAGTTGGATGTATTTGGCATCAGTTTTTTGTTTGTTTGTATTTTTGTTTTGTTTGTTTAATCTTTTAATGAAATTTATGAACAACCAAAAAGAATATTAAAAGGATCCTAAGATAAATATGAACTTATCCAGCAGTGGTATACCAAAGTAACTGTCTAGGTGGACTCAAATCTCAGCATCTAGTGGTATACCTGTTGGCTCAGAAAATTCATCAACTTAATACACAGTTTTCTTCTTCAACAGAAATCCTGACTGTATAAGAGGACAGTGAATCCAGGTTTTGTAGTTAAGAAAATGGTAACAAAGTTTCTTACAAAGATAAATGATTGTTTTCTTTAACAAGGTATTTATTTCTTGGTATTTATTCAGTAGAAGAAGTAATGATATCTGTTGTCAAAAGTTTGTCTAGACATGTTAAAAGAAACTTTATTAATAATATTACAGTTGGAAGTACAGGTCCATAAAATAGCAAAGCTGCTTTTCCATAGGAAGGGAGATTCTGACACATTATAGGACACTACAAAAATTACTAAGGTATTAAAAAAGAATTAACTTCTGATAAATGCAACAATATGGCTGAATCTTCAAAGTTCTTTGCTGAGTGAGAGAAGCCAGAAACAATAAACTACACATTATATGTATGATCTGATACAGGTCTGGTTGAGGATACATAAACCTGTCTGAGGTAGTGGACTAGACTGTGAGGAGTCTTTTCTCTTCATGTCCAAGATAGGTTTGAGTGACTTGGGAAATGATTCAGTTGCTAAAGTAATTGCTTTTCAGGAACAACGACACAAGTTCAGATCCTAAGTACCTACATCAAAAGCCAGACACTGCATCATACAGCTGTAATCACAGACAGGGAAGCAGAGATAGACGGATATCTAGAACACACTGGCCAGCAAGACTAAGTGAGTTCATGAAGACAAAGTTCAGGGACACATCTTGTTTAAAAAAAAAATCAAATGCAGAGTAACTGAGAAAGACACATACTGTTGCTATTTGTCCTTCACCTGCACATTGTGCTCCAGTGTGTGCACACACATGTACTATGAGGCTTTGGGGATGCTGGTTGGGGCTTAAGTCATGGAGACTTCTACAAAGCTGTTGGTCTTTGAGGCAGTTTCTCACAAAGATATCTAAACTTATCCTGACTTCTCCAGCATACCACTGTGGCTCTCCCTGCCTCTTTCTACTCTCTCATTTTCCCTTCTGCTTTCTTGCACATCTTTTTCAAGTCTCCCCTGGCTCTGCCTGCCCAGATGTCTCGCCTCCTCTACTTCCTTCCCAACTCTGGCCCTTGGCTCTTTATTACTCCAAAAGCCCCATTCCATTCTGAACTAATCAGCAGCAATGTCCTCTCCACCTCTATGTGTTACCAGTTTTCAGGTAAGAAAAGACAAAGATTTGCAAATTTACAACCATTTACATTTATAAATTACATGTATGCACATGTGAAAAACATCAACTATTTTATATATGGAGGTCAATATTTGGATGACTATGGATTTTAAGTTACAACTATGACACGTAGAACACAGTGGAATACAATCTATGTAGTTCTGTGGAAAAGTTAACCCAGTATTTCACATCCCGAGGCAAGGAAAGAAAAAGAAAGGGAGAATCATAGTGTTCTCTATATCTCTCTCTGTCTCTCTGTCTCTCCTCTCTTTCACTCTCTCCTGTGTCTCGGTGTGTGTATATGTATATGTGCATGTGTTTGCAAGAAAGAGGAGAAAGATGTTTAAAACAAAAGTAAAACAAACATACAAGAAAATTTGAAGGAATTAGTCTTCAGTTGTCTTGCACTGTAGTTAATTTCAAATGAATTCCTTCCTAGAGAAGGAAATGCTTACTAGAAAGAAAAATCAAGATTCAGCAATAAGTGAAAAATCTTCAGAAGTACTAAATAGGTGACTAAGTATATTCGCCCTACTCGAATATCTAATATTATACAGTAACACTAAGAGCGATCAGTTAAATAAAAAGTGGTTCCCTATCTCTCTTTTCAAAG
The DNA here is from genome assembly GCA_010120015.1 of Rhombomys opimus. Lineage (NCBI taxonomy): Eukaryota > Metazoa > Chordata > Mammalia > Rodentia > Muridae > Rhombomys > Rhombomys opimus. Next base: position 2,980,854 of record REGO01000092.1, on the reverse strand, counting down.
TCCTGTCAGTTTCTCTATGCCTCCCATGCAGTTTGACTTGATTATTTCTAAAAGTGTACTCTCCAATTATTAAAAATAAAATATCCTTTCTCATTTCTTTTTCTGCTCTCAAAAAACATTTAAGATTAACCTATAAACCTTAAGATTACCACATGATATAAAGCATCATTTATAAAAATTTTTAGTCATAATTAACTCTCTGTTTATTATTTTATCTCCTTTTAGATAACAAAGCAACAAGTCTCATTTTAAGTTGGTACAGATTTTTATACAAACTCAGTTATATTTTATAGCATGCTATATATATATATATGATTCAACCCTGGTTCAAAATATCTTTTATAGGATACTAAAATATCATGGTTATAAAGGTCTATTCAGATTAACAAGCTAATTAAAAATGTATGCCTAACTGCCTCTGCCTTTACCAGTTCCTGAATTATGAATAAATGCTATTTCTTCTGCTACAAGCTTCCTGTTGATCTGGGTTCACCACTAGGCTTTCTGGCTAATGGATTTGGTATAATAAATTCAAATGTAATTTTGAAGTTGTTTTACATTGTTCTACTATGTAACTGATTCTGAAACTCATAACTCAGGGGTTACTAGGTAAAAGTTTTACCTAGAATCCCTTAAACTATATGATGCAGTGTTAAAACATGGTCATTATGTTGTATCTTCACTCTCAAAAAAGTTAAAATATATGTGGTCTTGTTTTTAAAATTAATATTATTAATCTATAGCATAGCCTTAGACTTTTATAAGCTATGAACTTTTATGAACTAAATCATACAAAACTGCTATGCTCTCTTTATGGACTATGATTATGTTTTTTAAGGCTCCGACTTAACAGGGATAGAACTTAAAGTCCTAGTCTTTAATTGATGATTGACACATGTAAGTTAATAGTCATCTTATAGATGATCAAGTCCTTTAACTTGTCCAAAAATATATTTAATGTGTCCAAAAATATATTTATAGTCCTACAGACACAGACACGGTCACGGCCATCTTACCTAAACAGCTGAGGATGGTCCCTGAACCCCCACCTAGGAGTTGATAAAGATGATTTTTAAAGTCTTTAAAGCCTGAAAGGAGCCTTCCCAACAGACTCAGCTACAGCAGAAAACTATGCTCCAGGCCTTGGCTGCTGCCCTGAGGCTGCTGGCACTACTACAGAGAAAATGAGGTCTACAATGCCCCATCCTGCAGGGGTCCAGCCTAAGCCAGCTCTGCCAGGGACCTGTCTCAAATGCAGCCAGGAAGGACGCTGGAACTACAGCTGTCTTAACAAGCCATGCCCTGCCTGGCAACAGACTGGCCTCTGGAAATCATCATGCTCCTACGCAGGCTTGTCCTCTGTGCCCAGCCATGGAGGCTCAGCCAGCACAAGCACCACAGACACTTCCAGCCTGGAACTCCTTAGCCCTGTGGAAGACAAATGGCTCCTAGATTCAGCGACCTCCACCACCTTTTTTGAGCCCAGGGTGGGCTGCAAGGCCTCTGTTAACCTCACTGTGGGGTCCCACGGTCACATTGCCAACTTCTGCCATAGGAGGCTTCAGATGGCTTCTCAGTCCTCCCATGCAGCTGACCAGGCCTTAAGCCTCAGTCCTAGAGTTGCTACCCTCAGCTCTAGACACAATCTATCTTTTTAAAGGATGATAAATACAGCAGTCTCATCTATGTCTCATAATAAACAAACAAAAAAGGCCTATGGATACAGAAGTTTAAGTTATTAAGCATCTAAGAAAATGTTGTTTGAGGGTCTAGAAAGGTGTTTTAAGGTTGTTAGATGCAAGTTATGGAGGTTGAAAGATCTAAGGTGATTTAAGAAAATGTTTAACGGTCTAAAAAGGTGTTTTAACTTTATTAGATACAAGTTGTGAAGGTTAAAAGGTCTAGGGTAATTGAAGAAAATGTTTGAGGGTCTGAAAAGGTCTTTTAGGGTTGTTAGATGCAAGTTATGGAGGTTGAAAGGTCTAAGGTAATTTAAGAAAATGTTTGAGGGTCTAAGAAGGTGTTTTAAAGTTGAAAGATACAAGTTATAAAGATTGAAGGGTATAAGGTGATTTAAGATATCCTAAATAGGTAAAAATGCTTCATATTTCCTCCTGTTGCTACGCTACTGTTGTATTGACTGTTCAGAGCTTTGACGTTTATCACTAGAGCTCTGATTTGTTAATCTAAATCTGATTTTTAAAAAATGTCATTATATGATCTACTAACATGGATCCAAGCTCAAGATTTTAAATCTCCTTTGGTTTGTCTTTTAAGTATAGACTTAAAAGTTGTTTCTCATTGTGCTGGATCTGTATCCATCCAGTCTTCTGGACAGAGAGAAGCAGCCTCTCTTCCATGATGTGTAATCATTCTCAAGGTCAAGATCAAGTGAGCTTTTGCCCCTTCTGTTTCACAGAAGGCTTGCATCTCTCCAGAACTCACCATGACGAGTGTTTATTCTGTTAACACAAATGTGTATGTCTACTGCCTTTTTGCATAATTTCACTATAAATTACAATGGTGATGCTAAGATTACCTAAAGTTTATCTCCTTTGTAAATTTAAAAGAATTCTTATAAGCTACCAGAAGTCCACCAGACTCCTCCTCTCAGGTCAGTTGGGCTCTAGATAAGTACTGCACATATTGCCTATCTCAGAGGGTGGGATTCCTCCCCCCTTTCCCTGGTTTTGGGACTCCCCTCCCTGAACTACTGATTGCTACATTCCTGCACCCAACGCCCGCTGATTGATGAGTCTTCCCTTCCAGTTGGCATAAATTACTCCCTTTGTCCGAAAGAATGCCTGCAACTCTTGTTCACTGGGGAACAGAGGCACCCTAATCACAGCCATCAAGGCCGCGGTTAATGCTTCTCACTAACCCTCATACAGACACCTTCCCTTGGGTAAATAATCTTTTTCTTTTTACTGTCATGGTTTCTCAGCTTTCCTTTTCTCTTGCATTGAAAAACCTACTGCTAGGTGATACCATGTCCCTCGGGTATCTGCCACGCAGCCCCTGGCACCATTTATGATGACCATCTCTGCCAGCTTGTGCCAGAGTCTCTCGTTCTCCTGTACAGTGTGGGGACACCCCAAAGTCTGGCAGAACTAATTTACTTTTCTCTCCTCACCCATGGGACTCACATGCCCCACTGTACCCCTGGCTCTCCTCTAGGGGTGTCACCTAGATCATTTCAGATTCCTATACCTCCACCACTTTAAAGCCTCTGCAACCAAACATTAGCATTCCTTAGATGACAGATCCAACATGATGCCTTTTTAATTACTGTCAGTGATTGTGTAAATTGAACCCTATCTTATAGTTTTTTTGCCTCTTTTGCTTCAAATCTTCTGTCTCCACTTGCTCTCCCAAGTGATTCAATTTTACACCTAAAAGAAATTTTCTACTTAACCCACTTAACTTTGTCTTCTGCCCATATCTGTGTTTCAGTACCCTGCCAGGTGTTTCCGACATGCAAGATAACACCAAGACAACTACCCATAGGTGTGCCACCACAGCTTTTCAGACTGAGTCAAGCTGGACCTGCACTTTCTCTCCCTGCCACAGATGTTCTCAGATCCTGGACAGCAAATACAACAGCCTGCTCTTCCTGGACCTAGCCAAAATTTCAGCCTTCTGGCCTCCCTATCAATACCCAAGTGTCAGCAGGAAGTAGACAAAGATAATTGATTTCTTGGCCCGCTATCCACTTGTTAGCAACAAAGTGCTAAAATGTGTTTCTGGCCCTCCAGGTTCTCCCAGCATTCCTCAGTTTCTATGTGCTGCTGTGCATGGCTGGCAAACCCCACCCTCTACCCTAAAGTTTCCAGGACAGGGGCTTCCCCTCTTTTGCCTCTCCCCTAGTCCACTGGTAGGAGAGGTCCTTCTTCCCTACTATCTGACCCTAGCCTATCAGGTCTCATCAAGACTGTCTGGACCCTCTTTCTCTGTTGCCTAGATAGGCCAACTTGCCAGGGGAAGTCATCAAAGATCCAGCCACTGACTCCATGTTAAAGACAGCCCTTGCTCCCCTTACTAGGAAACCAACATGAAGACTGAGCTACTCATGGGCTACATCTGAGCAGGAGGTCTAGCCCATTCTGTGCATGGTCCTTGGTCGATTCATTAGTCTCTGCAGGACCCCCTGGGTCCAGATTTTTTGGCTCTGTTGGTCTCCTTGTGGAGCTCCTGTTCCCTCCAGGTCTTTCTATCCTAAGACTGTTTTTCTCTTTGGAGATAAGACTTGTAGACCATACATTTATTTGTATTGTGATACAGCAGCAAGGAGAAACCAAAAACAGAAAATAAAGAAGCAATTATATTAATATCAAATTAATTAATTAATATCAAAATGGTGAAATAGGTAGGAATAAATTAACCATAAAGGTTAAGAGCACTTACGTACTAATAAATATAAAAAATCACTGAAAAAATTAAAGACTACATCATTAAAAAGATAGTGCCAGTGGATTAGATGGCAATGGTTTTTAAAAACCATACTCACAAAAAGAGCTACAGACTCAATTCAATCCCAGTGACCTGGTGACAGAAAAGTTGCCTGTCAAATTCTCATGAAAACTTGGTTCTTTGTTCACCTCCCCTTGGGAGGTGCAGCTTTGCTAGGCCACAGAGGAAGATGATGCAGCCAGCTGTGATGATAGAAGGTCAGATAGAAGTGGAGGAAGACCTATCCTATTAGGGGACTAGGGAAAGAGCATAGGGGAGAAGAGGGAATGAGGGTGAAACTGGGAGGAGATGAGGGAGATGGCTATAGAGGGAGACAAAGTGAATAAATTGAAATAGATAGATAGATAGATAGATAGATAGATAGATAGATAGATAGATAGATAGATAGATAGATAAATTTTAAAAAAGAAAACTCTCACCAAAACTCATTCAGTGTCATTTGTTGCTGAATGACAAAAATGTTGTTGATCAAAAGAGAAGACATAGATTTGATATTATAAAAACTGTGAACAATGTGTTCCTTGTTGTGGATATAAACGTGGTTTTGTTTTGGTCCCAGGTGTGGGATGTGAGACTGATGGTCCACAGCCGCAGACTATCTGCTTCATTAGGGCTCTGCTCTTTGCTAGCTGCAGATAGTTTAAATCTGAGTACTCTGTAGAGAGAAAAAATGCCAGAGCCCAGACCATGAGAAGCTTGGAGAAAGAACAAGGCTGCTCCTGCTTCCCACTTGCTGGTCCTGTTTGCTGTTGTGAAACAAGAATGTAGAGATCTCCTGAACAGAGGATTGGACTGGTTCCAAGCAGCCCAATGACCCTAACCAGCAATAAACATAAGAGAACTGCACCTCCCTTTCCCACTAACTCATTCTGTCTCCTACTTGGTGTTGGGGTGTTGGAAGGGATTGGGGCAGAGTATGGAGAAAAAGATAAGAGTTTTCTAAAAGTATGCCAAAGATTCATAGCAGTGTGAAACCAGTGCACAATGCACTAACTCAGAAAGGAGTGAAAAAGTAATCGCTTATGGAGACCTTATTAAGGAAGTAATAAAGAAGTGAAGTGTCTTAAATAGAATAAATATTTAAAGATTATAAGTCATATGAGGTTAATATTCTCAATATATACATAAACTTTATAAGCCAATGACTAATAAAAAGACACAATTGTAGTTTAATAATGAGTATAGCATCAGAGTAGAATTTTTTCAATGAAAAATGCTAGGAAGTAGTTAGTTGACTTGGAATATTTATTCACTTATAGGTATAACAAGGCACACACAGAAAACTGTTTAAAATTTTTATTTGTTGATAATTTAAAGTTAAAAATGCAGCCTCTACAATATGTCTTTTCTTCAGTCACATGTCTAAATAAAGACTTATTATAATGTGTGTTCATAGTTCCTTTATTAACAATGGACGAAAAGTATTAAAACCATTAACATTTGACTAAACACAGTGCAGTGAATTTCTAAAACATATTATCAGACTATGATTTTAAAAGAAAAAAAATCTTTGTAGAAAGAAGTGGACGAATTTCAGTCTTTATTCTGAGTGAAAGAAGGCAGAAGCAAATGGACATATCCTGTCTGATCTCATTTGCATAAAGTACGAACTAATCTTAAATGATAAACAACTATCCAGAGCCTCCATGAAGCCTGAAGCCATATTATGATGAACAGCAAAGAGGCACAAGAAATCTTTTGGGAGCTCTAGATGTAATCTGTGTTCAGCATGGTGGTTAAATGGGCATATGTAACTGTCAATCTCATTGACTTGCACAATTTAAGTGGAGCTATAATTCAGGGTATGAACATTATTTCTCAATAAAGGTATTTCTTAAAAGTATCAAAGTCCATTAAATCATAAAATAAAAATTACATTTGGGGTCTAAAAAAATAGGTCATTTTAGGTTCAGCAACAGTGTTGGGCCATATGCTGTTATTTTTGTGGTTCATCACCATTACTTGACGCAGTATCAAAAAGCCATAGGATATTCTTAATAGCTTCTTTTGAAATGAATTCATGTATAGCTCAGCCACAAAGAATATCTCTGACTTATAACCACTTACAGCACACTTGTTCTGATGAGTGTTTAAGCCAAGGAAATGCTAATTGTTTACCCAAAACTCTCTTTTATGTTCTGGCCTTGTTCCTTACACTCACATAGAACTTAGCTTCCATGTTTTTCCGTTAGTATTCTAATTTGGGTGGATAACAGAACAGTATCTGAAGGCCATTATTTTTCATTGCTTTGCAAAACTGCTATGTCTTTCTTCACATATAGCCATGTATGTTTGTCATCATACCCATTTTAAATTTGAATTTGAAATTATAATCCATTTTACCTTTATCTTTTTATCAAATAAACATGTTTTAGCACATTCAATTTTCAGCAACTTCAAAAACAAAATTCAGGTGATCTCTATGAGTCCAAGGCCAACCTTGTTTACAAAGGGAAGCCAAGGCTACACAAAGAATCTCTGTCTTGAAAAAACAAACACAAAAACAAAAACAGACAAAAAAAAAACTACATCAATAATACTTTTTTACATCTTTTAAAATTTGTAAAAAAAAGTCTCATGATAATTTCAAGTATAGTATAAATATGAAACTGTTGGGAATTTATATTGAAGATTTTTCAACATATTCCTAAATTATGAAAATAATCCAGATCTTAAAGCCATTGGTAGGTTCAGGAAATGTGATGACTGGCTGGTGAAATGGCTCAGTCTGAAAAGGCACTTGGTGAGAAGCCTGATGACCTGAGTTCCGTCGTCAGGATCCACACAGCAGGACAATGGAATCTGTGCCTAAAGCTCCTGAACTCATGCACATGAACGTTTTCACGTTCACACTATTCCAGTCTGCTTTCAGTTGTGACAAGGCACTGACCAAAGGCAACGTGGCCATGAAAGGGTTTATTTCAGCTTCGAGGCAACGTCTATCATTGAGGGATGTCAGGAAAATAACTCAGGCGGAAACCTGAAGGCAGGAACTAAAGTAGAACCGTGGGGGAAGGCCGCTAAGTGGCTTGCTCTCCAAGATGGCCCAGTTTGCTCCCTAACATAACCCAGGCCCCCCAGTCCAGAGGTGACACAAGCCACAGTGTTTCGGGAATCCACCACAGCAATCTAGAATCAAGAAATGTCCCGTAGACATGTACGCATGCAGGTCTGATGGAGGCAAGTCTGCAGTCGAGGTTCCCCCTTCTTCCCTGGTGGCTCTGATTTGTGAAGGGGACGAAAACTAAACAGCACACGTACATTTAAACACATAAATACTAAATGTAACAAAAGTGCTGCACAAAGTCTCTTAAAATACTACCCTTTAAAATTCAGACTAGAGTATATTCCTTCAGTGTTTGTTTTGAAAAGATAAAACTCTTGGAATGGAGGTCTGAGTTGTCTGTCGGCTGTTAAGGATGCTTGTTACTCTCCTAGAGGACCAAGGTTTGGTTATCAGCTCACATATAGTGGTTCACAACCGTATCTCACTCAGTTTCACAGGATCTGATGCCCTCTGGTGGCCTCCATAGGCACACACCTACACCTCCATGAGCAAAAACATTTATGCACATAAAATAAAAAATAATAAATGATTAAAAATCACAAAATAAATCATTTCCTTGTCAGGCCTTTGAATATTCTAATTGACATCAAAGTTTTAAATAGTGAAGATTGACTTCGAAGATAATGCACAAGCTATCAATTTATGCACAACTATGAAAGAATTAAAAAATATTTCTGATTTATGATATCTCAAAGCACACATAGGACTTCTCAGTTCAATGCTGTAAATAATTTAAGCTCTTCTCCTTTAATTTGCTTGGTTCTGTTGTGGCTTTCACAAAGACATACCAAAAGTTTTCCTGTCTGCTTTGCTTCCATTTATTGTACTTAATTTCTTAGAATCTTCAAGTGTGAGGGTTTTTTTTTTTTTTACTTAGTTAAATGCCATTTATTTATTTTTATTACAATGCAGTAAAATTTTAGTAGTGCTGTTTATAAATATTAATGATATTTTAGTAATTCATCTTGAATTATAAAGTAATAATTTGTAGTTCAAGTATTTCTGAAACACAAACTGCTTTTTGTAAAAAGAGAAAGAAGTCTACATTTCTACAATGCTGAGATCTGCTTTAGAAGAGAAATAAAACATCAATTGTTCAATAACAGTTTGAGATCATTTTCCTCTCCATGTGTGTAAACAAAATTTCCAACTTCTGACAACTTCCAGCTTCTATTTCTGCTATTGGAACATGTATTCTGTGTAGTATAATTACAATTTATATATACTGTCAACCAGCTCTGTTCATATTTCTGTTTCATGGGTTTCCTAATTTAATGTAAGTATTGTTTTTGTTCTTAAGCTTTGCTACAATAGAATTTACCAAAATAGTGACAGCATTCATGTTGGATTTTAAACTGAAATTACAATGGCATGTTATTTGTTCCACTTTTAGGAAAACAAAATTTCATGTGGAAAAAGAAATCATTTAAAATAATTTTCCACTTCCCTTTCCTGCCTCAAAATTTGCTCGTGTGCTCCTTCTTCTTAGCTCTTTTTTAAATTTATGGTCCCTTTTACTTTAACTGGTATTATGTAAAACATTTTATGTGTGCATATGTTGCTCAAGCCATCTAGAGTTACTATTTTGTCTATGTTTCAGAGAGGGCCACTTTATACTGAGTAGTCAACAGGTATAGTCTTCCACGGGAAAGTGTTCTCCTCGCTCTCCTCATTCCTCTGTTGCCTGCGGTTCTTCTAGGGTTGATGATGCTTCAGGGGCTTCCCCCTTCCACATTAGAATGCCTAAGGTAATGTCTATCTTCAGGCTCTGTTTAGGCAGCCATGTTGGTGTGACTTCTGGGTGTGCTGTGGCATTGCTTAGAGACCTAATCTCATAGCAAACTTCCTTTTCTGCTGGTTCTTCCAATCTTTCTGCTCCTCTTCCACAGGGATCCCTGAGACTTGGGTGCAGGAGTTTTATTATAGCTGTACCCGTTGAGGCTGGGCTCTACAACTCTACATTTTGATCTGTTGTAGTTTTCTATAATGGTCTCTGTCTTTTGCAAAGAGAAATTCCCTTTTAAGAGGGGTTAGAACTACACTTCTCTGGGAGTATAAGGACAGGTACTTAGCATGTAGTTAGAAATTACAATTATACTTGGTATAATTCAGTAGAAGTGATGGCTATAGACTTTCCTTTAAGGTCCATGATTTCACCAGTCCTGGGTAGTAGGCTAGTTCTTCAGGACCCAGAATGATATCTCTCTTGTTTAGAGGGTCTTTAGAGATAGTTAAGACTATTGGTGCCTCCTTCCTTTGGAAATTTGCATGATACTTGTGGTACCATAAAAGCTCGTCTTCAGTGGGAAGGACTTCAAGTCTGCTGACTCCTGTGACATGTCCTGAGGAATGCATAGTGTCTTCAAAAAGAAAAGGAACATACTTTATACCTTTAAGAGGATATGAAGAGCAGCAGCAATCGCAGTATGTATAAGAAGATGTCATCATGAAACTCATGTATAATTAATACTATGTTGACAAAATCATTAAAATGTATTTCTCCCAACAAATAATAAATTATTTTAATTAGGACTATTAATAAAATTACTGGCTTAAAGATGAAAATTTTGGGACATATATTAACATCAGTATTTTTCACAGTGATAGTCATAAACCATTATTTCCCCCAGGTAATCACAATGTAATCAACACTGAGTAACATGCGGTAGTTCGTTACTTATATGAAACAGTGTGGCATTTTAAATGATGTTTTAAAACAAGACTTCAATTTTATATATTTCATAGCCTTTCCTATGGACTTAAACTAAAATGGTCAGAAAAAATTACATGAGGTATTAACAATATTTACAAGGCTATTTTCCCAAATTGTATATTCAAAATTAAACACCCAAAGCTTTTATTCTGTAAAGGGAAGCACATTATAAATGTTATTCTGTAACAGAAAGTAGATTATAAACTAAGTCTATTTGTCTTTTCTCTCTCACACTTAATATTCTTAAAATTTGACCAAGATACAACAATGGTGTCAGAGACTAAAGACATATGTTTTGGCCTCAAGCTCAGTAATGTGCAAACTTTCTATTACTCTAGTCTTTATGTCAAACATGAAAAAATACACAGATCCCATGCGTGTCTTTCTGATTCTGGGTTACCTCACTTGGGATGATCTTTTCTAGTTCCACCCATTTGCCTGCAAATTTCACATTTTCCCTGTTTTTAATTGCTGAGTAGTATTCCATTGTGTAAATGTGCCACAATTTCTGTATCCATTCCTCTGTTGAGGGACATCTGGGTTGTTTCCAGATTCTGGTTATTACAAATAACCAGAATAGAGCTGAGCAAATGTCCTTATTGAATGGTGGCACATACTGGGGGAATGTGCCCAGGAGTGGTATAGCTGTAACATGAGGTAGCACTGTTCCCAGCTTTCTGAGAAAGCGCCGGATTGTAGGGCCACCCTTATAGATTCCTGGCCATTCCCATTGTACTAGCTTTCCACCTTGCCCCTGAAACACCTGCCAGTTCCAGCTGTCTTTCTCAGAATTCCCTTCCTCTATCCTCCTCCCTCCTATTTCCACCCACCCACCCCCCCACCCACCCACCCCCGGGCTATGTAAGGTTTCCGTTATACCTCTGTCTCTAGATATCGCTCTCTCAGGGAGATTCATGTGTCCCTCATCAAGCCCTTCTTGTTGCTCAGCCTCTCTGGGTCTATGGAGTGTAACATGATCACGCTTTACAGTATAGCTTTATATACTTTTAAGTTAGTCTATACGGAGTTTGTCTTTCTGGGTCTGAGTTACTTCACTCAAGATGATTTTTTTTCTTCCAATTGCCTGGGAATTTCATGATGTTACCTTTTTAACAGCTGAGTGATGGTCCATTGTGTAAATTTACCGCTTTTTTTGTTTAATCCATTCTTCAGTTGAGAGACATCTAGATTGTTTCCAGTTTGTGGCTATTATGATTAAAGCTACTGTGAACAGAGTTGAGCAAGTGTCCTTGTAGTCGGATGGAGCATCCTTTGTGTATATGTCCAGGAGTGGCATAGCTGGGTTGTGAAGTAAATTAATTCCCAATGTTCTGAAAAAGCACCATATTGATTTCCAAAGTAGCTGCCTGAGTTTGCCCTTCCACCAGCAATGGAGTTTTCCCCTTGCTACACATCCTTCCCTTCATAAGCTGTCACTTGTGAAGGTTAAACATCACTTTAAGGAGATAACATGCATCAGATGTGCAAGATTGCCACTCATTATTAAATAGAAAAAAGGAGGTATGGGCAATCTCAGGTTCTTGGTTACCCAAGCAGTGTCAGGTGTGACAGTAGTTCTAAAGGATTCTCAGTAGATTAATCTACACAGTACACTTTGACAATCACTGTGCTAGATAAAACTCATAAAAAGGGGAAAAACATTGTTCTATTTCTCTCCATGACTCATATTTTGATTTATATAAAAGTGTGTTTTAAATATATTTGGAACACTTTGAAAACAAAGACAAAATGGAAATTAAGCATTTTAGATATCACGTGAGTCAGAATACACGGTCGTCAAGTGTTTAGTGAGTACCCTGAGACTAATACAGCATGGGTCTGGAAATAGCAGATGTCATGCCATGTCATACATCAACAAAGTGCAAATTGTATATTCATAGAAAATAAAAAGATTGCCAGGGTCACATTGCTGAAACAGCCATCTGCCACCAGGGCAAGCAAGTAACACAGTAGCAAAAACTAAGAGCCCTCTTAAGATCTCCTGAGAGACATTTGGGAGAAATTAGCATAGTCTCAACTTAATAACAACTGCATTTCAAATCATGTAGAAACTTCTCATTATTGGTGATCCATATCAACAAAATGGCAGGTTTTCCTTACCTGCCTATTGTGTGGGTATTGATATAGTTAATAACACATCCATTTACCTTCTCTGTGCCTTTCAAAAATATTACAAATATCAAAAATAATGTCCATGTTAGTCTTTAACAGAGAGATTCTAATTGACATACAAACTCCTGCATGTTGCAAGATATTTGATCCCACTGTGAACCCCGAGATTATGAACCATAAAATACTGTCTCATATTTGTTTTGGTTGAGCTGTAACACACACCTTTAATCCAAGAGCTTTCTGAACACAGGATTTAATGAAGTTAACCCTAGGTCAAGACGTGGCACAAGAAAACAGCTGACAGGAATTAAAGAGTAGGAGGGACTTTGAGCTGAGGGGTATTTAAGACAACATGGAGAAGAAGGAGTTTCTTCAGCTGTAGATGTCTGGCTTTTTGGGCTTTGGAGGCTTTGAGCTAGCAAGCTTTTGGCCTTAGGTTTTTTGGCCTTTTCCTCCTGGACTGTCAACTGAGCTAGTGAGCCTTTTGGGCTTCTTCCATCAGGACAGGAGCTGAGAACGAAGGTTAGCTGGGTGCTTTCTCTACTTCTCTGAGATAGCAGGCTTTCACCTATGCATCTGGCTCCTGAGTCTTTATTAGTAAAACAGAACTACTGGGATTTTCTTTTATTATTATTATTATTATTATTATTATTATTATTAATGATTTATTCACATTGTATCCCTGCTGTAGCCCCCTTCCTCATCTCCTCCCAGGCCCACCTTCTCTCTCGATCCCCTCTCTATATCTGTCTCCTAGTCCAGTGATAGGGTAGGCTCTCTTCCCATACTATCTGACCCTAGCCTCTATCAGGTCCCATCAGGACTGTCTGGATTGTCTCTCTGTGACCTAGTAACTGAGCCAGGGTGAGCTGATCAAAAAGCATACAACCGAGTTCATGCCAGAAACTGCCCCTGTTCCCCTTACTAAGAACCCCCATGGAGACTGAGCTGCCCTAAACCAAGGAAATTATAAAATTTACAGGCAAATGAATGGAACTAGAAAGGATCACCTTGAGTGAGGTATCCCAGAAGCAGAAAGACACACAGGGTATATACTCACTTATAAGTGTATATTAGCCATATAATATAGGATAAGCATACTACAATCTAAAATCCTAAAGCTAAACAACAAGGAGTACCCTAGGGAAGATGCTCACTCCTCATTCAGAAGGGCAAACAGGATAGACATCGGAAAAGAGAGAGACAGGGAACAGAACAGGAGCCTACTATAGAGGGCCACTGAAAAACTCTACCCAGCAGGGTATCAAAGCAGATGCTGAGACTCATAGCCAACATTTGGACAGAGTGCAGGGAATCTTATGGAGAGGGGTAGATAGAAAGACCTGGAGGGGACAGGAGCTCCACAAGGAGAGCAATAGAACCAAAATATCTGAGCCCAGGGCGTCCTGCAGAGACTGATGAATAGACCAAGGACCATGCATGGAGAGAACCCTTTGCTCAGATGTATTTCATGGACAGCTCTTTTTTCTTTCTTAAGCAACATGTGAGTGCACATCTATAGTCTATGCTGGGAACTGAGCCCAGGTTTTTCACATTTACTTAAAATGTGACCTCTGTGTTCATGCTCTTCTGAACCTCCTCAGTATGTATTGTCAAATTTCCCCTGACAGTCAGGGCTGAGAAGTTTCTAGTATTGCTTTAAGGAAGAAGAATATCCAGTTATCAAATATTCTGCCCTCCTGTTTTGAGTAATCAAGGAGATTATTTCTTGTATCTGTAGAAATGATGGAGACACAAAAAAGTGACTCTCTTCGCAATCTGCACACCTGCAGAAACCATCCAGTTTACTTAGCAAAGTGGCATTTTAGGTTCCTGGAGATTTAAAACCTCTCGAAAGGGATCCCATAAGTCATTCTCTATGAGATAAAAAAAATGTTCATCTTTGAAAACTAAAATAGCAAAAAAGAAAGAGAACAAGAAGTTAAGACATCAATAGCAATCCATTTGTATTTATATATCAAACAAACCCACTTTTACAGTCTTATAATGTTTGCACTATTAATTTTATCCTATTAAAGATGCCTTAATTTTTATAAATATATTTAGTATTGCCTAAATAAGGAAGATGAAAAGTAAGCCTGCAGTCTACAACTTAGAGTCACACAGGTGTGATAACCAATATAAATCTTTATCCAAATGAATACTTGTACAAATAAAACCACTCTCCTGTCCTAGGAATGTGTGTGATGGTCTCCTCTGTGACAAAGGAACTGTGGAAGTCTGTAAATAATGTTTGGGTTTCAATGAGAGAAATCTGTTTTTTCTCTCTTTAAATTGCTTCCCTATATCCCAGATGTTTGTAATGTTTCTTTTCCTCCCAAAAGAAAACAATACATTTGTGCCCATGAGAACATTTCCAGGGTCATTTAGCTTGCTTTCTCCAGTGGTCGCAGAACCATACATTAGATGTGGTACTATAGCTCTCTAAATGCATTATGTAGGCTATTAAGATTAAGCAATCAAAGAGAGCTGCTTGCAAGTTCAAGAGAAATGGTGAAGCTCATATAACAAACCTTTTTGATTCTGTCCATGACTATAAAAGATGATGGACATGTCAGCAGATAATTACATCATCAAGGAGAAGACAATGCAATGCAAGAAAGAACTAAAATGTAAGGCAATTGTTTACATAAAATACCAAGCTAAAGACATCCTGCCTTGGCATTCAAGACTTGCTTAAGTGTTGTTTGTTTATTTGTTTGTTTGTTTGTTTGTTTTAAAATCTGGTCAAACAAACGATTACATTCCAAGTATTAAAACTATTAGGAACCTTTTAAAAATTATAACCACTTGATATAAAAGCTGCTATAAACCAACTAAACCTCTAACTGATTAAAATTATTTGCATAATTAAAACAGTCCGTGTTTTCCTAAAATATTGAGCATGCCAGAACTTACACAAACGCTCACTTGTCTATATGCTTCAGAAATTCCGACTATAAACTGAGCATGGTAATAGCAGATGATAAAGAGCAAGCCAAGGAGTTGCTTGTTTCCCCCTCCACGGTGTTTATTTTCAGAATCTTCAATGTTTAGAGAATTTGACCTAGCCACTCTTACAGTAGGAGAATACTAATTTTGAAAGGACAAAACAAAAATTTCTCTTGAGTTTCATGCTTTGAGAAGTTAAGATCAATTTGCTGAGCACTGTGGTGACTGTTCCTCTGACTATCACAAATAAAGCTGATTCAATAAATCAGTAGAGATAGTTCACACCTCGCTTTATAGGAGAAGTGCTCCGTGAAAGAGCTGAATTTCCAGCTAGTGTTTCTTGAATGAAAAAGTGGAAATGATGATGAAATGAAGTTTAAAATTTGAAGGTAAATGTACAGAACATACTAACATGGATCCTAGCTGTGTTTCTCACCAATGTGTGTCTGCTTGAGCATAATTCAGAAACTGGCTTTCATTTGATGATATAAATTTTAAATAAATCTTTCTCAGTTAATTACAGGATCAAATGTTGGTTTTGCTTCTACCACCGCCCTTATGTTTATTGTGAACTATGCCCACTGAAATCTATGATTTATTTATCTTTTAATAACCACCTATTCAGTGTGTACTGGTGTATCAACTATGATTTATATTTAGGAGATTTTCATATGATATTTTATAAAGCATCAGAAATCCATTGCAAATATCAGTTTGTTTGTTTGTTTGGTTTTCAAAATCATCTACAAATGTTGATATAATACAAACAATTATTCACAGTTAGAAAATATGACTAAAACATGGATTGTAATAATATCTACCTTTGGCAGAAAATACATAAAACATGGCTCAAAAGATGTATAATTTATACATACTGAGTATAATATAGAGGTTTATGGATTATACAAGTACCTACATTCTGTTAGCCCTGCCAGGCACATTGTTTCATTTTCCTTGGTAAAGCACTCAGGGTAGATTTCTCCTCTTAAGATTTTCTATGGGTTGTTTCCTTTTTTTCTTCTTCTGGCTTTCAGAGGCCCTCTGTAGCAGGTTCCTAGGTTGTTTCCTGTTTTCTTCTTCTTCTGATGGAACCTGCCAAAGAGGGCCTCTGAAAGCCTCTGCCTTGCAGACTGCCAAAGCAGATGCTGAACCTTATGGCCAACTGTCGGGCAGAGTGAATGGAATTTTATGTAAGAAGTTGGAAATAGTAAGAGCTGGAGAGGACAGGAACTCCACAATGAGAGCAACAGAACAAGAAAATTTGAACACAGGAAACTTCCCAGAGACTCATACTCCAACCAAGGACTATTCATGGAGATAACTAGAACTCCTTCACAGATGTAGCCCATGGCAGTTCAGTGTCCAAGTGGGTTACCTAGTAATGGGAAGAGGGACTGCCTCTGACATAATCTGATTGGCCTGCTCTTTGATCACCTCCCCCTGAGGGGAGAGCAGCCTTACCAGGCCACAGAAGATGACAATGCAGCCACTCTTGATGAGAACTGATAGACTAAGATCAGAAAGGAGAGGAGAACCTCCCCTATCAGTGGACTTGGGGAGGGGCATGCATGCAGAAAGGGGAGGGAGGGTGGGTTCCGGAGGGGAACAGGGAGCGGCTTATGGGGGGGATACAAAATGAATAAAGTGAAATTAATAAAAAATTTTTAAAAAGTTAAGAAAAAAAAGATCTTCCATGGGTGAGATTGGAGGCCTGTCTATGAGATGTTCTCATTCCTCTGACAACCTAACCTATATCATGTTTCCTCTTCTTTATATCACCATTGTTTGGAATCATCGGAAATGAGCTAATGGTAATCATTTTGTTGTTGTTTAGGGCTTACCGCAAGGATTTTTGATCTCTACACCCTCCAGTTAACAGACTCCACTTTCCAAAATGCTCTATATTCCTTTACACTCTTCTTTTAAGCATCTTCAACATTTATCAACCTCAGGGCTGAAATCAATAAATTAGAAACAAAGAAAGCAGTTCAACGAATCAATGAAACCAAGAGCTGATTCTTTGAAAAAAAAAATCAACAGGATAGAAAAACCCTTAGCCAAACTAACTAAAAGGCAGAGAGAAACTATCCATATCAGGAAAATCAGTTAGAACTCGAAATTCGCACTTGAAGTAAGTAGAACTTGAAGTACTGTACTTGAGTACTTGGAACTTTCGGTATCCTGTCTACTTACGCATTCCCATTACTACCCTGCTCTGCTTTCCTCCAGCTTACCAGAGACTCCTTTCATTAATATAAATCTCCTTAAAAAATTCCACGGAGATTTCTCAAGATGGCAGTGATCAGAACACACACTTTCTGAGAGGCAGAGGAGCTGACACACCGGAATTGGACTTCCCAGAGGGATCTGGACCTGTCTCCCAGTCTGCGGCTGCAGCTGAACTCCCTAATTTGGAGGCTGCAGCACCACTGAGCTGGTGGAGCTCATCAGTAGTCCTGCATATGACTCAGCAGGTCCAAACCAGAGAGTAGAGAGCCTGGCTACGCCGGTACTTGCCAGTGTGACCTGCTTGAGAGTGAGTGCACCCTCAAGTGCCTGCAGAGCCCCAGAGCCAGGGTCCTTCTAAACTAGTAGCCAGACATCAGATCCCTCCCACCCACAAGCCCACTGTGGGAAACAGAAGGACTCTTGAGACATTGAAGCCCCTGCTCTGTGGGTCCAACAGTGGAGTTCAGGCTATATAATGCCTGGAGCTCAGACAGAGCTGAATACCAGCAGCCTGTAGGTGACGGAAGTATTCAAGCATAAGGAAATTGTGCCTGTGACTATCACCAGCGCCTGCTGCACCTTCAGCACATGTGCAAGCAACCTCTTAGATACCCGCAAGGCAGTATCTACCCCTCCCACACACTAAAGGCTTCTAAACTCTCTAGCACCCTGTCCCTCAAGGCACACTTCCACGCACACACATACACTTGCCGGCATTTGCCATTCTGTTTCCTCATACTTTCTTCCCCCAGGTACAGTTGAAACAGCAACACACACACTGAAACCACTGGACCTCTCTCATTTTCCTAAAGAATTCTCTAGACAACAGAGAAAGACAGTACCGGTATGAACTGCAGAATTGAAGAACAAACATTGAAGGTTGTGGATAAGCAAATGGCCAGGGGTCAGCGAAAGAACATATCCAACAAAAAAACGGGACATCATGGTTTCACCAGCAGCCCTCAAAATTAATGGATACTCCAATTCATTGGAAACACAGGAAAATGACTTTAAAGCTATGCTTATCCAGTTATTAGAGGCACATAAGAGGAAACAAACAAAACTCTCAGAGAATCGGTCACCCAAATGGAGGCAAAGAAAGAGAAAATGAACAAAGCTCTCAAAGAAACACAGGCAAATATTGCCAAACAAATGGAGGCACAAGTAGAGATAAAATTAGTGGCATACAGAGAGGAAACAAACAAAAAATTAGAGACCATCATAGAGAGACCAGAATCCACATTCAAACAGATGAAGGAAATGGTGCAAGGCATGAAAACAGAATTAGAATCAATAAAGAAAACACAAACTGAGAAACCCCTGGATCTGAAGAACTTAGAGAAAAGATCAAGAACCACAAAGGTAAGCATCACCAACAGATTACAAGAGATGAAAGAGAGAATCTCTGGTGCTGAAGATACAGTCACAGAAATTGATACTTCTCTCAAAGAAAAAGTAAAATCAGAAAAGTCCCAAACACAAAACATCCAAGAAATCAAGGACACCATGAAAAGGCAATATCTAAGTATAATAGGAGTAGATGAAAAAGAAGACAACAGGCTCCAAGGTCCAGAAAATATTTTCAAGAAAATCATAGGAGAAAATTTTCCCAACCTAAAGAATGTGCATAAACACACAAGGGTCCTACAGAACACCAAGTAGACTAGACCAGAAAAGAAAGTCCTCACACCACATCATAGTCAAAACACTAAATCTACAGAACAAAGAAAAGATATTAAAAGCAGCAAGGGAAAAAGGCCAGGTAACATATAAAGGTAGACCTATCAGAATCACACCAGATATCTCAACAGAAACTATGAAAGCCAGAAGGGCCTGGACAGAAATCATACAGTCCTTAAGGGACCACAGATTCCAACCCAGACTACTATACCCAGCAAAACTTTCAATCAACATAGACGGAGAATTCAAAATATTCCATGAGAAAACTAAATTTAAGCAAACCAGCCCTACACAAGATACTAGAAGGAAAACTCCAATCTAACGAAAACAACTATACCTAATAAAACATAGGATACAGATAATTTCCCAACATAAATTAAAAGAAAACAAGCAATGAATCACGGTAAGACTACCAATTCCACAATAAAAGGAACTAACGTTCATTGGTCACTATTATCTATCAAATCGATGGACTCAACTCTCCAATAAAAAGACACACACTAACAGAATGGGTGCGGAAAATGGATCCAACCTTCTGCTGCATCCAAGAAATGCACCTAGGCAACAAAGATAAACACCACCTCAAAGTAAAGGACTAGAAAAATATTTTTCAAGCAAATGGACCCAGAAAACAAGCTGGGGTAGCTCTCCTAATATCTAATAAAATAGACTTTCAACCAAAATTAATCAAAAAAGATGAGGGGCACTACATTCTCATCAAAGGAAAAAATCTACCAAGATGACATCACAATTCTGAACATCAATGCCCCAAATACAAGAGTGCCTACATTCGTGAATGAAATATTATTAAAGCATAAATCACACATTGATCCCAACACCTTAATAGCGGGAGACTTCAAAATCCCACTATCACCAAGGGACAGGTCATCTAGACAGAAGCCAAATAGGGAAATAAAGGCACTTACAGAGGCCCTAATTCAAATGAACCTAATAAATGTCTACAGAAATTTTCACCCAAACTCAAAAGAATATACCTTCTTTTCAGAACCTCATAGAACCTTCTCCAAAATAGAGCATATAGTTGGTCACAAAGCAAGCCTCAATAGATACAAGAAGATTGAAATAATCCCCTGTATTCTATCTGACCACCATGGACTAAAGCTGGACCTCAACAATAATAGAAATAGCAAAAAGCCTACAGGCACATGGAAACTGAACAACTTGTTGCTCAATGACAGCTGGGTTAAGAAAGAAATAAAGAAAGAAATTAAAGACTTCCTAGAATTCAATGAAAATGAAGGTACAACATACCCTAATTTATGGGACACAATGAAAGCAGTGCTCAGAGGAAAATTTATAGCACTAAGTGTCTTCAAGAAGAAATTTGTAACATCTCATACAAAAAAAATAATGTTTTAAAAAGAAATTAAATTCTCTATTTAGTCTGCTGTAGTTTTATAAACAAAATCCCAAATGTTCGGTTTTACCAATAAAACTCAGGAGTCAGATCCTGGGGTGAAATACGACTCGTATTTCAGTACTAGTAGTAGTAATAGATAGTACTAGTTCATAGAGGCAGAGAAAGGACCCTGCTGACTTCCCTGTTCCACTGAAGCCCCTGAAGAAAAAAAAAACCCTTCTGTTTCACCACAGTCTTTAAAACCCTTCAAATTAAACAGAAAGTTCTTGGGTTAAAGAGGTGTGCTAGGGCTGAGCCACACCACAACTAGAAACAGGTTTTTCCTGTGCACAATGTGATCAGATATCCTGCAACAGTCACTGACTGTTATCATTGACTATAGAAAAACACAGAGCCACAGTGACTCATCAGTGTTTAAAATCTCAACTTTGAGTGCCCTGTAACAGTGTATAATTATGTGGAAAACTATCCTAAGTCATTCACTTCTCTAATTTTGTAAATAAATATATTTATTGTTTACTTCTCTTTTAATACTGCAAGTTTCACATGGTCCCTTGATGGAAAACATTAAATGTCATTGCAATGAGAGAAACATAAGCAATCAAATCTACATCATTATACATAGCTATGTACTGTCATCTGCATTCCTTTCTCTTGCTCCCTATGTACTCAATATTGTATTTGTCAAAGGTGCTCTTTCCCAGTGATGTGCCCTCACCAACTGCCTCTTCTGGATTATTCTTGCAAATCTTGTTCATCTCCTTAAAAATCACTTACCTTCATATCTGTGATATATTGTTCTCTTCACTCTCCCGATTCATGATATTTGACCCAATTGAAATGAGTTTGATGTCTCCCCCCAAATACCTCTCTTCCATATTATACTGTCCTCAGTTTTCTTTAATTATTTTATCAACTCGCTTGAAACTACATTCCTGTCCCCACAAATTCATTAGACATACTCTAGTCTTGTTGAAGCTCCCAGTGACATCATTTGACGAATCCTAAATTAATAATTTTTCAAATTCTCAATGAGTTAAGAATTATAAGGAACATTGGAGGAAGTATATAATTTTCTGTCTAAGTATTCCTCTTTACAGTCCCGAGATACTACGAGACTCTGCCTTTTCCTTACACTATCCTAGCTGTCTTTCTCATTACTCAGTGTCACTCTGTGATCGCTTAATGCAGAAACAGGTTAGAGCTTGCCGTGGTTGTCCTCACTTTTTAGTGTCCATTCACTCCATTCAGTCTCAAGACCCTTCTATATATTGACAGCCCGCAAATGTACACCTCAGCCCCTCCTTCACCTCATCAATTTCAGATTTATGCACTTCAATAATTTTAGCTGGTTTTTCACACTTAACATTCATACAGTGGAGCTTCCTGTAAGCCCTTTGAATCTTTTTGCCCAAATTTCTCCATATCTGTTATAACCACTCTACCATTTATTCAAAAACTAAAAACTTTTATCTCTTCTTAATTTTTTTCCCTCAAATCTTGTAACCAATTTTTCTTTAAGTCACTGTTTCTCTTCCCATAAAGGATCCAAATCTAAGTACATTTTTGTACTTCTCCTACTGCATATTGATTTTTAAACCATTATTTTCTTTTACCTGGATAAGTGAAAAACTTTATTCTTTGATTCAGATCTGACTCATTTTCAATCTATTTTTAGCATTAAGTTTTTTAAAAATATGCAACCTGCAATGTGCCTGTACTACTTAAAATTCTATCATAATTTCTAATTTCCCTCAGTTAAACTACCTTCAAAGTCTCAACTGTACCTGTCAGACTACCAGAGTTCAACACAAATCTCTCAGTAATCAACAGAATGCAATGACAGAAAATCAGTAACAATAGGAAAGATCTGAGCAACAGCATTGATTAGCTTGATTTTACTTGCATGCACAGAAAATTCTTCCAACCGTACTGCCGTAGTCATTCATTTCAAGTTTACACTGAATATTTTCTAGTATAAACCATAACCCAGGTCATAAAACAAACCTTAATAATGCTCTCAGGCCACAGTAGATTTCAACTAGAAATTAGTAACAAAAATTATATGGAAAAATCCACATTTTTAAACATGTGCAAATAATGACAGGAACAGGGAAAAGCAGTACACATTTTATTATATTAAAATATCAAAAGTTGGGGAAAATCACAAAACTAAGTGGTTATACCAGAAAAGGAAAAAATGTCTGAAATTAATAATCTAAATTTCTGTGTTACACAATTAGAAAAGAAAGACAATTTAGACTAAATTTAGACAATTTAGATGAGAAAAAGCATGATCAAAAACAGACATCAATAGAGATAAGAGTAAAACAACAAGGAGGATCAGTGAAGATGAAGGTCATCCTCTAAAAATAGCAATAAAACCAATAAGTTCACCTAAAAGCTTCCATGTTAAAAACAAAAGGATAAAGCTTGAAAGGAGACATCACTGCAGATTCAGTACTATTAACAAGATAATAATAGAATGTTCTGCAAAGTCTGCGTTTATCAATGAAATGTATGCATGAATTGCCTTAAAAGTAATAAGCAGCTCAAGAGAACACAAAAAAGAAGCAGCTAATCTCAGTCTTTGACATCAGTGGAAGAACCTCGTTTATAATTAAAGCCATCTATTAAAAAAAAAAAACCTCCAGTGATATACATGAAAAAAAACCAACAACTCAAATATATCATAGACATGGTATTATTTTTTTCATTGATAGCTGACAGAGCAACTTAAGAGACGAAAGCTTAATTTGGACCCACATTTTAAGGATACTGTCCATCAAAGCAGGGATGGAAAAATGGCAGGATCATAAGGCAGCTAGTTCCATTCCATCTGTAACTGGAACACAGAGATAAATAAATGTTGGTACTCAGCTTTCTGTCTGCATTTAAATGCACGCATGCACACACACACACACACACACACACACACACACACACATTGGGAAATTTATATATATATAATAGAAAAATGTGTGTGTATGTTTATACACATATATTCAGGGATGGAGTCCATGTGACAGTGGAACCTGTATTCGAAGTGGGTTTTTCATTCTCTGTTAAACTCCTTTAGAAATAAAAAACAAAGAAATTTATCTCCTAATTATAATTCTAATCACATTCACAAAGATGAACCGGATACAATAACCAAATATAATAGGAAAACCAATAGCCTTCTGAAAGGAAATAGAAGAAAGAAACCTTTGTAATATTATCCATTTAAACATATATTTCTTATATAAAGTAAAAAAAAAAAAACAACACAGTCCACTACATATTAATAAATTTGAGGCTTAGAGGTGATTCAGTGGGAAAAGCAGCTGCTATGAAAAAACAGAGGACATGGGTTCTGGTCCTCAGTGCCCACATAAAAGCCAAGCATGCAATGTGCATGTGTAACTGAGATGTGCAAAGGGACACCAACATAGGCAGAGTCCAGGGATTCACCACTCGGCTGAATTACCAGACTCCAACTTGTTCAGACATGTCTGAAAATAAACAAATAAATAAATAAAGTGGAGAGCAACAGAGAAACGGTCCCACACTGGCCTCTAGCTTCTACATCAGGGTTCCTCAACCCATGTGTAGCAATCCTAGTGTTTGTCTAAAAGTATAAGAAAGCACAGCCATTCACACTATTATTCATGACAAGAGCACAATCACAGTTATGAAGGAGCAACAACAATAATTTTATGGTTGAGCTCACCACAACAGGAGGAACTGTATTAAGGGCTGCGGCATTGGGAAGGTTGGAAACCACTGCTACATGCAGAAACATAAGATTCCGTGCACTTTGCCCAAAGCTTGGCTATGAATCTCAGCATCTGCCTCAAAACCCTTATAGGTAGAGTCTTTCAGAGTCCCCCTTGTGGAAGGCTCCTGTCCTGTTCCCTGTCCTTTCCTACATCCAATGTCTATCCTGTCTGCCCTTCTGAATGAGGATTAAGCAACTTCCCTAGGGTCCTCCTTCTTGCCTGGCTTCTTTAGGTGTACAGGTTTTAGTATGTTTGTCCTGTATTATATGGCTAATATCCACTTATAAGTGAGTATATCCCATGTGTATCTTTCTGCTTCTGGGATCCTCACTCGGGATGATCTTTTCTACTTCCCACCCTTTGCATCTTTTCTAGTTCTCACCATTTTCCTGCAAATTTCATGATTTCCTTGTTTTTAATTACTGAGTAGTATTCCATTGTGTATATGTACCACAATTTCTGTACTCATTCTTCAGTTGCGGTACATTTACGTTGTTTCCAGATTCTGTCTAGTTGAGCAAATGTCCTTGTTGCATGTTTGAGTAACTTTTAGATATAGGCATAGGAGTGGTATAGCTGGATCTTGAGGTAACATATTCGTAATTTTCTGAGAAAGCACCAGATTGATTTCCAAAGTGGTTGTACTAGGTTACATTCCTATCAGCAAAGCAAAATTCCATCAATGTAAAATATTCATGTCCAATGTCAGGACTCATTACTGATCTTCAGGTGTCCAGAGTGCTTGAACAGCCACACTTCCCATCTCCACATCTGCACAGCTTGTCTAGGAAGCCTTGTCCACTGTAGTTCAAACCCACCATTGTTGTTGGTGACCACACTGCAGTCCAGGGTTCTCCAATATGCTGGCGTTCCCCGCTGCAGCCGAAGCTTCACCTTCATCAATGGTCTATTCTGGCCTTCCTTCGCATCCTGTCAAACAATGCTAAGACTTGTCTGCTCTCTATGAGCCCTTCATGCCATGTGGGAGACCCTTACACATGTCCAGTTTGGTTTCCAGCTTGATATGCAGCCTCTAGATCACAGCTTCTGTGTGCTGACCCTGAGGAAATATTCCCCAGAATAATTTACCACAGTAATGCTAGCCCTTATTTATCACAGCTGGTTTGCAGCTTCAAGTTATCAGAATTTATTGTCCCAATAAAGCAAACGTTTCACTTTCGCAGATTAATTCAAATATATCACACCAACAGCACATATAGCATCCCTAAGTGAATCTCAGACCTCTCTCTGAAACATTAGCTCTACTCTCCATATTTCTTTCAGCCTTACCTTCCAAACTCTTATGAAACGGCCCACTAGGCTCTGAACACCAGGAATTTTCCATCTCAAAATTCCTAACACTCTCTAAAAACAATATCAGAGTCACCATAGCAACACCCCACACTTAATATCAATTTCTGTCATTGTTTTCTCTGTGTCACTGTAAAAAAAAAAAAAAAAAAAACTGACAACATACACATACACTACACACACACTCTCTTTGGGAAAGAAAAAGTTCATTTGATTTCCTCTTCCTGATTAGAGTCTGTCACTGAGGAGAGTGTAGCCGCAGAGGCAATAACCATGAATGAACACTGCTTACCGGCTTCTTGACTCACGCTCAGCTATTCCCCTGTACAGTCCAAGCCTTCCTCCTAGCGATGATACTGCCTGCAATGGGCTGGACCCACGTACATCAATTAGAAATCAGGAAGTATTCTAATGACATGTCTATAAACCAAGTTTCAGGTGCAATACTATTTCAGTTGATGTTTCCTCTTTTAGGATATATTAAATTTACAATCAAGATAAGCTTTATCCAAGGAAAGCAACACAGATCACTGGCTTCTGGAATTTGAAAAATAGGGAACAAATTTAATACCACAGAAAACTTGGGAAATTTGGGCAAAGACACAACAATTTTATATCAAATGCTTGCTCATTATAACATGATTTTCTGTATTGATTACCTCAACTCCAGCATCGTACATAATAACCTGAGCTTTCCTATAGTTAAGGCATATCTTATTTTAAGTAGATGTATGTAAATATCAAGTGCTTATGAAAACTGCTGATGCATTAATAATAATCAGTATTTTATAAATGAAAACTTTACTGAGATAGAAAGTTACACTTCCAAAAATAGGAAAACTTGGAAATTGACAATGCAAAGCTTTGCTGAGGACATAAACCAAATAGAATTCACAGGTATAATAAGCAGGGATAAAAATATATTTTAATACTTCTAAGAAAGAGGAAATAAAAACACATGAGTAGAAAGATTGTTAAAAATAATTATATCTGTTCATTAATAAAATTATGGCAAATATTACAAAACATTAACATAATGGTTAAACTCCTTAATAATAACAATTAAAGACCTAAAAATTCATCCCAAGAAACAGTCATGAGTAAACACAAACTGGTATTTGAAAGTTCTGCACTGTGTATATTAGACTGGGTTACCAAGGAGCTCTTAAGTTTTTAGAAAAAGCAAGACAGAATTGGCAAAATTTTCTTGTTGAAAAATGGACCAATCCAGATTTCACTGGCACATACCTGCAATTCCAACACTTGGAGGGGCAGAGGTAGGTGGTTCTTTGTGAGTTCTAGGACAGCCTGACCTATAAAGTGAGTCCAGGACAGCCAAGGGTACACAGAGAAACCCTGTCTCGAAAACATGAAGGAAGGAAGGAAGGAAGGAAGGAAGGAAGGAAGGAAGGAAGGAAGGAAGAAAGAAAGAAAGAAAGAAAGAAAGAAAGAAAGAAAGAAAGAAAGATGGAGGAAGGGAGGGAGGGAGGGAAAAAGACTAAATGCAAGAAAGGATTGAAAAGAATGAATTTAGAGTGAATAAAAGAGATTCAACAATATATTTGGAATTCTTTGTATGGATAAATTAGGCAAGGCCTTGCAAATTTAAAGGTCCCAAAAGTGGAACATTAGAAGAAACACATAAATGCAATTGACCCACTAATGTTAAATGAAGAATTACAAGTATTCTAAACATGTATGACAAGGATTTAAAATGAAGCATTAAAATGTTGCTCACAGAAAAACTCATAGTAAGATCCATAACTAAACTCTGCTAAACCATTTAGGAAATTTTAACAAAAAATCTCCTCAATCTGTTCACAAGATAGAAATGAAAGGAGACTGCAAAACTCACTCTGCACAGCTAAAGTTACCCT
This sequence comes from Rhombomys opimus, assembly GCA_010120015.1. Taxonomy (NCBI): domain Eukaryota; kingdom Metazoa; phylum Chordata; class Mammalia; order Rodentia; family Muridae; genus Rhombomys; species Rhombomys opimus. Next base: position 2,953,280 of record REGO01000092.1, on the reverse strand, counting down.
GATACAACAAACAAAGAAGACCATAACAACAACAACAAAATAATAACAATAGTAAAAGCTAGAACAAATCTCTGTGATGGATGTAAACACAAAAAGAAGAGCCCATGGCAGTTCAGTATCCAAGTGGGTTCCATTGTAATAGGAACAGGGACTATCTCTGACATGAACCAATTGGCCTGCTCTTTAATTACCTCCCCCTGAGGGGGAAGCAGCATTACCAGACCACAGATGAAGACAATGCAGCCACTCCTGATGAGACATAATTGACTAGGATCAGAAGGAAGACCTCCCCTATCAGTGGACTTGGGGAGGGGCATGCATGCAGAGAGTGGAGGAAGGGAGGGATTGGGAGAGGAGGGAGGGTACCACGGGGGGATACAAAGTGAATAAAGTGTAATTAATTAAGAATTTTTAAAAAATATTTATTGATCCAAAATTATATTAAAAAAAGAAGAGTCAAGGTCATGAAGGAGCTTGATTTAATACATGGACACAGGTTTAGCTCAGTAAACATACATCAACAAGTAGAATAGAGCGCTTAAATAAGATTAAAGGCAAAAATTAAACAATCATTTCAACAGAGAAAAAAATCCTTCAAAGATATTTGAATCCTTCAATATCTCTTCACATAAAAGTTCTGAATTAAATAAACACAAGAAAACATACTTTCACATACTAGCCTATGTATGACAAGCATAATGACAATATCATACTGAATAAGGAAAAATGAAAGCGTTTCCTCTAACACCAGGAATGGGACAAGTGTGACCATCCTGTTTTATGTTTTCAATATAGTATTTGAAAGCTTAAGTACAATAAGAATATAGCTATAAAGAAAAGGAATGGAAATAGGAAAGGGAGAAAGTCAAATTATCCTAAAACATAGGAGATATCATCCTACAGGTGAAACATGCTAAATATTCCATGAAGAAACAGTTAGGGATGATACACAATTTCAGAAAAGTAGAAGAGAAATTCAGCTTACAAAAATCGGTACGTTTTTAATGTACAAATATTGAAGTTGCTAAGAATGAAACAAGATGAAAGTCACTGAGAATTAACCCCAACAAATTACCTAGGAGTAAATATAACCAAGGTGATAAAGCACCTCTACACAGAAAACGGAAACACTGAAGAAATAAATTGAAGAAGATAAGAGAAAATGTACAGACCTCATGAACTGGAACAATTAATTTTGTAAATTTTGCTGTATTGTCAAAAGCAGTCTAAATCTAGTAAATCTCATCTAAATTTCAATGAGATCATTCATAGAAAAATGTCATAATGAAGCTCATCATGGTACATTAAAATATTAATCTAATGATAATAGAATGGAATATCTATATCTATCTACATATCTATCTATCTGTCTGTCTGTCTGTCCATCTGTCTGTCTGTCTATATTATGATTTGCAAAATTAGGGCCTGCCAGTTGGTGCAGCTGGTGAGGGCATTTCTGTTCAAGTGTATAAACACGAATGTGATCCTGTGATTTCTGAAGCCCTTATGATGGAAGGAGACAGTTTAAGTACCACAAATTGTTCTTTGACCTCTACACACACACACACACACGCACACACACACACACAAACACACACTTAAAATCACTGAATAAAAAAATACATGTAAACAGAAATTGCAACATTTTTTTGAGAGGCCAGAAATCATTCACACACAGCTGGACATACTGTAGGATTCTGCATATACAAATAAGCTAATATTAGTAATGATTTAAAGACTAAAAAATGAAACCATCATAGCTGGAGATTGATTAGGATGAGACACGGGTAGTCTTTATGGAGTGATGGAAATTTCCTTATCCTAATCAAGTTGTTGGCTGAAAGGACATAGGCCCTTTCGACATTCATTGTATTATACAATTTATAGTAATTCATTTTTACCTAAATTTAAAAAAGGAAACATCTGGGATTCCTAGAAATCTCTTGTGAAGCTTTCCCTAAGGGCTCTCAGCTTTTACTCAAATGCTCACTTGTGACAGTGAAGAAGCCAAATTGCATGAAATTTGAGTGCAGCTGAGTGGAAATTTTTTCCTCGCCTATTCATTTGAATGTAGCACCTATCTCTAGACAATGACAATTCCCTCCTAACTTCTAGCTGCTAACCACGTGCGACTTTTCTTATAAGCAAATTCTAACTTGTGGTGGAAAAAAAAGATTAACAGAAATGTGATCCTACATGTATGACACACCATCCAGGACATAGAATAAACTTGTACAACCACTTTGGAAATCAATCTGGCGCTTTCTCAGACAATCAGGAATAACGCTTCCTTAAGATCCAGCTATATCACTTCTAGGCATAAATACAAAATATGCTCAAGTACACAACAAGGACGTTTCTTCAACCATGTTCATCAGCTTTATTTGTAACAACTCAGATGTCCCTCAACGGAGGAATGGATACAGAAATTATGGTACATTTACACAAAGGAACACTACTCAGCAATTAAAAACAAGGAAATCATGAATTTTGTAGGTAAATGGTTAGATCTGGAAAAAATAATCCTGAGTGAGGTATCCCAGTAGCAGAAAGACACACACGGTACATACTCACTTATAAGTGGATAGTAGACCTATAATACAAGATAAACATACGAAAATCTGTACACCTACAGAAGCTAAACAAGAAGGAGGACCCTGGGTAAGATGAACAGTCCTCACTCCGAAAGACAAATGGGATGGACATTGGAAGAGGGTGAAAACAGAAAACAGGACAGAAACCTACCACAGAGGGCCTCTGAAAGACTCTACCCAGCAGAGTATCAAAGCAGATGCTGAGACTCATAACCAAACTTTGGACAGAGTGCAGAGTGTCCTATGAAAAAAGGGGGAGATAGTTAGTAAAACCTGGAGAGGATAGGAGCTCCACAAGGAGAGCAACAAAGCCAAAATATCTGGGCCCAGGGGTCTTTTCTGAGACTTATACTCTATCCAAGGACCATTCATGGATACAACCTAGAACCCCTGCTCAGATGTAGCCCATGGCAGCTCAGTATCCAAGTGGGTTCCCTAATAAAGGGAACAGGGAATGTCTTTGGCATGAACTCGCTGGGAGGCTCTTTGACTCCTCCCCATCCCGAGTGGGAAGTGGCCTTACCACGCCACAGAGGAGGACAATGCAGCTAGTACTGATGAGACCTGATAAGCTAGGGTCAGATGGAAGGGGAAGAAGATCTCTCTTATCAGTGGACTTGGAGAGGGGCATAGGAAGAGAAGACAGAGTGAGGATTGGATTGGGAGGGAATGAAGGATGGGGCTACAGCTGGCATACAAAGTGAATAAACTGTAATTAATAAAAAAGCAAAAATTTAATTAAAAAAGACTAGTGTTCTGAATAATTTGGTGTCAACATGACACAAGCCAAAGTGCTCTGAGAGAAACAAACCTCAACTAAGAAAATGTTCATAAGATCTTGCTCTAGGCAACCTGTGGGATATTTTCTTCATTAGTGATTGATGGGAAGGGTGGCGCCATCCCTGAGCTGATATTCCTGTGTTCTACACCCAAGAAAGCAGGCTGAGCAAGCCACGAGGAGCAAGCCAAGTAAGCAGCACCCGCCATGCTTTCTGCAGCAGCTCCTGCCTCCACATTCCTTCCCTGTTTAAGTCTCTGTCCTGACTTTCCTCAATGATGAACAGTGATACAGAAGTGTAAGCCAAATAAACCCTTTTGTCCCCCAACTTGCTTCTTGGTCATGGTGTTTCAACGCAACAACAGAAACCTTAACTAAGACAATTAGAAATGAAAACCACTGAAGCTGCTTTTCAAAATTATGCAGGAGCTATAAAGATAACTTATTGAATAAAGGGCTTGTGATACAAAAGTGAGGACAAGATTTCTGATCCCCAGAATGAACATGAGGGGTGACATCAACTGTGGCTGACTTCCAACATCAATCGCGCACCTTTACCTGTATGTGGACCTGTGTGTGTATTCCCGTATGTAAGTGTGGCCATAAATGCGCAAAGCATGCACACATACATGTATGCATAACAGAAAGACATACACAAACACATACTGAAATAGAAAAAATATTATATTGAAAGCAGTTTCTCACCTCTCCTGATTCTCATCTCAAATTAAACGCAAAAACTCAAATTTCAAGCAGAATCTATGTATGAGACAGAACATATGGTATTTATCCTTCCAAACCTGAATTATCTCAATCAATATAATATCTTTCAATTTAATATGTTTTCTTACAGTGTTTTTTCTTTAAAACTAAATAAAAGCCCATTGTGCTTATGTATTACATTGTACCATTATATTCTAGAGAATTGATAGCTTTCTTTATATTTCTATAGTTAATATTGTAATAAATCTCAGCTTCTTCAAGGATTTATTAATTTAGTGCATATTTTAATGATGCTTAACTATAGAAATTAGAAAAATAAGGTGTCAAGAAAAATACAGAAGTTATAAACAATTAGGTTAATACTAATTGTGGTGTTATATATAGTAGAAAACTGTATGTCAGGACTAATAACAAAAAGCACATCATTACATGTTAGCATTCTAATTGCCTAAGTTAAAAAAGAAAGAAAAAAACAAAAAAAAAACAAAAACAAAACAGAAACCCCAGAAAAATGTCAGCCCTATCTATCTCTTTGTTCCATCCCCTTCACTGATCAGTAAAGAATATATTGTCTATTACTCTTTAAGGTAAGTTATAATACCCTCATTCAGACAGCTTTCCTCTAATTTCAGAGGCCAAAAAACCTAAAGTTATATTTACATCATTGTGACCAAGTGTTTGTGAAAAGAGCGTAAGGACATATTGCTTTGGGCTCCCGGCTTTGAAGGGTTTGCTTCCTCAGCTCGGTGTGCTGGCACACAGCAACAACATGATGGAAACGTGCAGCAGAGACTTCCAACTTTGGTGGTAGACATGAGGAAAAGAGGCAAGGATCCTTGGATAAGATACTAACAAGATTTGCTCCAGGCATCTATCTCCACCTTTTAGAAACTACCTTTCAAAGACTCCACGGCCCCCAAAATACTAGCACTACTTGTGAAGTGAGTGTCCGAAACATGGTCATAGAACAGTTTTCATATTAAAAACTAAATACGAGGCCCATCGTAATCCACGATCTCTAAAAGCTTCCAAAATCTTAGCAGTGGCAACACTATTAAAAAGTCCCAGATGAGATGAAAATTTTACAGCCTCGAGCAGCGCGGGGAGCTGGCCATTAAGGATGCCAATGCCAAGCTGGCTGAGCTGGACGCCGCCCTGCAGCGGGCCAAGCAGGACATGGCGCGGCAGCTGCGCGAGTACCAGGAGCTCATGAACGTCAAGCTGGCGCTGGACATTGAGATCGCCACCTACCGCAAGCTGCTGGAGGGCGAGGAGAGCCGACTGGAGTCTGGGATGCAGAACCTGAGCATCCACAGGAAGACCACCAGTGGCTACTCAGGACGACTGAGCTCCGCCTATGGGGGACTCACTAGCCCCGGCTTCAGCTATGGAATGAGCTCCTTCCAGCCCGGCTTCAGCTCCGCCGGGGGCTCCAGCACTCTCACGCGCACCAAGGCTGTGGTCGTGAAGAAGATTGAAACCCGCGATGGCAAGCTGGTGTCCGAGTCTTCTGATATTCTGCCCAAGTGAAAGGCCGCTGGGTCGCTGCCAGCCTGTGCTCCCACTGCTCAGGGGAACAGGGGGCCCACCCCAGGATTAGCCCGCTGGCCAACCCAGGGAGGAATCTCCCATCTGGTGCATCCCGCTGGCCCCTGCCTTCTACCCAAACCCAACTCAATTGTATTTTCCAAAATAAAGCCTCATCTGGCTCCTTCAACTGGCTTTGCTCTGTGTCTTAGTCAGGGTTCCTATGGCTGCGATGAACAGGGTGACCAAAGAGCAAGTTGGGGAGGAAAGGGCTTACTTGATTTACACTTTCAGGTCATAGTTCATCACTGAGGGAAGTCAGGACAGGAACTCCATCAGGGCAGGAACCTGGAGCAGGCGCTGAGGCAGAGGCCATGGAGGGTGCGGCTTACTGGCTTTCCCCCCAGGGCTTGCTTGGCCTGCTTTCTTACAGAACCTGGGACACCAGGGATGGCTCCGCCCACCATGGGCTGGCCCTCCCCCACTGATCACTAACTGAGAAAAAGCCCTACAGCTGGACCTCATGGGGCCTTTCCTCAGCGGAGCCTCCTTCCTCTGCAGTGCACTAGCTGACACAGACCCAGCATGCGCTGTGTGTATGAGCTTGCATGTGGGAGGGGACGGGCAGGGGCCTTCCTGGGACACGGAAGCTGCTGTGCAGGGCAGGAGAGTCTTTCTCCTCCAGGCTTTTCCAGGAGAATGTGCGGTGCTGGAAGCCAGTTGGTGCCCTAGCTGTGGACTGTGGACTTCACCAGTGTGTAGCTTCATATGGTCCATCTTAGGGTCTCAGAGC
>REGO01000092.1:2921474-2941533 GCA_010120015.1 Rhombomys opimus | reverse complement strand
TACTAAAATCTGTACACTTAAAAAAGCTAAACAAGAAGGAGGACCCAGGGTAAGAAGATCAATCCTTACTTAGAAAGACAAATGGGTTGGAGATTGGAAGTAGGATAAAATGAGAAACAGGACAGGAGCCTGCCATAGAGGGCCTCTGAAAGACTCTACCTATTATTTTTTAAAGCAGATGCTGAAACTCATAACCAAACCTTCAGCAGAGTGAAGGGAATCATATGAAAGAAGAGAGAGTTGGTAAGACCTGGAAATAACAAGAGCTCCACAAGGACCAAATATATCTGGGCACAGGGGCTTATCTGAGACTGATTCTCCAACCAGGGACCATGCATGGATATAACCTAGAACCCCTGCTCGGATGTAGCCCATGGCAGCTCAGTATCCAAGTTGGTACCCTAGTAAGGGGAACAGGGACTGTCTCTTGAACTTTATGGCTAGCTCTTTGACCACCCCAGCCCCCTGTGGGAGGAACAGCCTAGCTAGGCCACAGAGGAGGACATTGCAGCCAGTCCTGGTTAGACCTGATAAGCTAGGGTCAGATAGAAGAGGAGGAGGAGGAGGACCTTCCCTATAAGTCGACTTAGAGAGGGGCAAGGAGGGAATGAGGGAGGGGCTACATCAGGGACACAAAGTAAATAAAATGTAATTAATATGAAAATATATCAAAAAAGAAAAAAATGACTATTTGATGTGGTTTGGTGAAAATGTTTTTTTTTTCATTTTTTGAGCTGCTATTTTGTGCTGTTGATAGTTTCCTTTTTCTTACAAAAAATTTCAGTTTCATGAGGTTACACTTATTAATTGTTGATCTTAGTTTCCATACTAGAGATGCTCTCTTTAGGAAGTTTTCTTCTGTGCCAGTGCATTCAAAATTATTCTGTACTTTATCTTCTAGTTTTACATTGATGCTTTTGATCTGTTTAGATTTGAGTTTTGTGCAGGGTGATGAATATGGATTTATTTGCATTATTCTACATGAAGACAGCCAGTTAAACCAGCACTATATTGAAAATGCCTTTTTTCCCCCACCGTGTATTTCTGGATTCTTTATAAATATTATATGTGTATAGTATGAGGTTTGATGTAAAGGCCTTCGATTTGTTGCCATTGACCAGTATGTCTGCTGTAGTACAGCTTGAAATCAGGGATGGTAATAACCCTCAGAAGTTCTTTTTTTGTTGGTGATTGTGTTAGCTATCCTCATTTTTTTCTCCCATATGATGTTGAGTGTTGTTCTTTAAGTTCTGTAAAGAATAGTGCTGGAATTTTGATGAGACTTGCATTGGATCAATAGACTGCTTTTGATAGGATGGTCATTTTTCCTATGTTAATCTTACCAATCCATTAGCATGGGAGATATTTCTATATTCTGACATCTTCAATTCCTTTCTTCAATGACTTGAAGTTCTTGTCATACAAGTCTTTCACTTGCATGATTGGAGTTACCCATGATATTTGAGAGTATTTGTGGCTTTGTGAGAAATATAATATTTTGATTGTTTCTTTCTCAGCTCATTCATCATTTGTACATAGAACAGTTACTGATTTTTGAGTTAATCTTATATCCAGCCACTTATCAGAAAGTTCTTATTAGATGTAGGGGTTCCGGGGTAGAATTTTTGTTGGTTCCCATATCATCTGCAAACAAAACTACTTTGACTATTTCCTTAATAAATTGGACCCCACCATGATCTACTTTAGTTGACTTATTGCCTTAGGTAGAACTTCAAATACTATATTAAATAAATATGGAAAGAGTGAACAGCCTTGTGTTATTCTTGATTCTTGTAGAATTTATTTCAGTTTATCTACATTTAATTTAATGCTGACAGCTGTTAATTGCCTTTATTATGTTTATGTATGCCCTTTGTATCCCTAATGTCTTCAAGATTTTTAACATGAAGGTGAGTTGGATTTTGTCAAAGGCTTTTTCAGCATTTAATAAGACAATCATTTTTTTAATATAATTGTGAACATGTTTATTAATTACAAAGAGAAAAACAATGCTTTTAAAGAAAAGAAACTGGGCAAAACCCCAGTAAGTGGTGACTACAGTTGAGTAAGATGGCATCATTATTACAAACTTTCTATGATGTGGTGTGGACATAAGACCACCTCATAGTATTCTCAGCTAACATGCATAGCTTCAATGAGAAGAAAAGATCAAACTCAAGACTGAGAAATAGCTGACAAAATAATGTATACACTTCAAATGTATTGAGGTTGTGGGAAAAAAAATTAGAGGAACAAGTACAGACTACAGGGGACCAAGGACAACTAACCAACTAAATGCCAATGAGATCCCGGATAAGATCATGGAACACAAAGTACCCTCAGTGGGAAGTCAGTGGTGAAACTTGAGTGAAGTTCTCAGTTAATGCTGTTTTCCTGGCTCTGACTACTGTGGCATGGTTCTGTAAGATGTTAATGTTAGGAGAAGCTAGGTACAGAATACAAGCAAGCTCTCTCATATTCTTGTTATTTTTTGAGAGTATAAATTTAGTTCAAACCTCTTTTTTTTATTTACCATTCTGAAGCTCTATAACAATACTTAAACTGTGGTGGTGGTGGGATCAGAACATCAGCTTTATTCCTGATAAGGCTGTTGGATTGCATAGCTCAGGGATGAGCACCAATAAACTGCTCCTCTTTCTCTTCTTCTTCTCTTTATGGGTTTTGGTTGTTGTTTTATTTTTGTTTTTGTAGACAGGGTTTCTCTGTGAAGCCTTGGTTGTCCTGGAACTTGCTCTGTAGACCATACTGGCCTCAGTCTCACAGAGATCTGCCTGCATCTGCCTCTCTGCCTCTGTCTCTGCCTCTGCTTCTTACTACCCTGAGCTTAGCGCACACAGCAGAGAAAATGCCCACCTGCCAAGGAGTACTGCTACCACCACCCATGAACATTCAATTCCAAAGACGAGGCTGGACTAGACACATTTCAGATTTGCTCCTATCTCTCTCCTAAGCATAGAAAGACAGAAAGTGTCTAATTAAGTTACACTGATAGGCTTCTTTCTACATGAAAGAAAACAGCATCATTGGGAATAAGGTTCACTTTGCCTCTCACCTATAAAATCACTTGGGCCAAAAAGTTTTCTTTGTTCGTATTGTCATTTTTTTTCCTTCTCAATGCAGTTTATTCAGGAACCTTGAACAATCTTCTGACCCTGGGGAAAGCCAGCCCACAGCTTAAATAGGCTCTGGGTAGCCAACCACAGCGTGCCACGTGGGCAATGCAGATAGGTCCATATACAAGGAAGCAAGCCAGATCCTCAGCCTTAGCCAAATATGGAGTTGTTTGTGACAGAGAGCACTCACCATCGGGAAAGTGGAAGGCGTAATGCAGCCATGATCATTCAGGCCTTTACAGCCATTGAAGCAGGACAGTCTCCCCAAGCATGGTTGGCTACCATAAAAAGCTAAAATGTTACGCTCAGGATGCGAGGCTAAGCACTGCACTCAGGGTTAGCCGCTTTTGACCCAGAGAAGAGCATGTCTGATTGCATGCGGGTTGATGCCCCAGGTCCCGCCTCTGAGAAAAAGGTATCGGACGGTTCTAATGCTCTTTGGGTGGATGACACCTAAATGAACATTGGTACAAAGTCCCAATTTATTTCTAATATCAGAGATCAGACCTCTACTCTTGCCTGATGCGTCTAAAACAAAAAGGGGGAACTGTAGAGAGCTGCATAATGCCGCGCCTTAAAGACAATCTTTTTTCTTTCCTTCATTGCTTATATGGTGGATGAAATTGACTGGATTTTGTGTGATGAAGCCTTCTTGATAACAGTGGATTATCTTTTTGATGAGTTTTTGTACTTGCTTTGCAAATATTTTCTTGAGTAATTTTTCATCTATTTTCATAAGGGAAATTGGTCTATAATTCACTTTCTTTGCATCTGTGTTATGTCTCTCTTTTCCTTTCTGATTTGGTTATTTTGTTTATTGTCTCTGTGTTTTTTTAGTTAGTTTTGATAAGCTTTTTTCTATTTTGTTCATTTTCTCAAATAATCAACTGTTTGTTTCATTGAAAACAGACACTAAGGAAATCCAAACAATCGTTAGAACTTACTTCAAAGGTCTATATGCCATAAAATTTGAAAATATAAATGAAATGGACAATTTTCTTGATTGATTCCACTTACCAAAGCTGAATCAAGAGCAGGTAAATCAATTAAATAGTCCTGTATCCTCTAAGGAAATAGAAGTGGTCATCAAAAGTCTCCCATCCAAAAAAGCCAGAGCCTGATGGTTTCACCGCAGAATTCTACCAGAAGAGCTAACTCCAATTCTCTTCAAACTGTTCCACAAAATAGAAACAGAGGGAACACTACCAAATTCATTCTATGAAGCCACAGTTATCTCAGTACCTAAAACTCACAGAGACCTAACAAAGAAAGAGAATTTGAGGCCAATCGCCCTTATGAACATTGATGCAAAAATACTCAACAAAATACTTGCAAACCAAATACAAGAACACATCAAAGATATCATCCACTATGACCAATTAGGCTTTATCCCAGGGATAAATAATATTCAGAAGTCCATCAATGTGATCTACCATTTAACAAACTGGAAGGGAAAAAACACATAATAATCTACTTAGATGCTGAAAAAGCATTTGAAAAAATCCAACATCCATTCATGTTTAAAGTGTTGGAGAGATCAGGGATACAAGGCACATACCTAAACATAGTAAAGGCAATATACAGCAAGCCTATACCCAATGTCAAACTAAATGGAGAGAAACATAAAGCAATCCCACTAAAAGAGGGACAAGGCAAGGCTGCCCACTCTCTCCATATTTTTCAACATAGTTCTTGAAGTCCTAGCTAGAGCAATAAGATAATTAAGGGAGACCAAGATAAAAGAAATTGGAAAGGAAGAAGTCAAAGCATCACTATTTGCAGATGATATGATAGAATACCTGAGTGACCCCAAAAATTCTACCAGGGAACTCCTATAGTGGATAAACACCTTCAGCCAAGTGGCTAGATAAAAAAAAAATTGACTCAAAAACAATCAGCAGCCCTCCTGTATACAAAAGACAAAAGGGCTGAGAAAGAAATTAGAGAAACGAAACCCTTCAAAATAACCACAAAAATCATAAAGTACCTTGGTGTAACCCTAACCAAGCAAGTCAAAGACTTGTATGAAAAAAATTTCCAGTCTCTGAAGAAATAATTAGAAGAAGATATCAGAAGATGGAAAGATCTCCCATGCTCATGGCTTGGCAGGATTAACATAGTAAAAATGGCCATCTTACCAAAAGAAATCTACAGATTCAATGCAATTCCCATCAAATTACCAACACAATTCCTTACAGAACTTGAAAGAAAAATTCTCAACTTCATGTGGAATAACAAGAAACCCAGAATTGCTAAAACAATCCTCTACGATAAAAGATCTTCTGGAGGTGTCTCCATCCCTGATCTCAAGCTGTACTATAGAGCAACAGTAATAAAAACTGCATGGTACTGGCATAGAAACAGACTGGTGGATCAATGGAATCGAATAGAAGATCCAGAAATAAATCCACACACTTATGGACAAGTGGTTTTTGACAAAGATGTTAAAACCATACAATGGAAAAAAGACAGCATCTTCAACAAATGGTGCTGGTCTAACTGGATGTCTACATGTAGAAAAATGAAAATAGATCCATACTTATCACCCTGCACAAAACTAAAGTCCAAGAGGATCAAAGACCTCAACATAAAACCAGACACACTAAATCGGTTAGAAAAAGTGGGAAAGAACCTTGAACTCATTGGCAGAGGAGTCAGCTTTCTGAACAGAACAACAGCATAGGCTTTAATTAGCAATCAATAAATGGGACCTCATGAAACTGAAAAGCTTCTGTAAAGCAAAGGACACTGTGGTCAGAACAAAACGACAGCCTACAGACTGGGAAAAGATCTTCACCAACCCTATATCTGACAGAGGGCTGATATCCAGTATATATAAAGAACTCAAGAAGTTAAAAAGCAACAAATCAAGTAATCCAATTAAAAAATGTGGTTCAGAGCCAAACAGAGAATTTTCCATAGAGGAATATAGAATGGCAGAGAAACATTTAAAGAAATGTTCAACATCCTTAGACATCAGGGAAATGCAAATCAAAATGACCCTGAGATTCCACCTTACACCCATCAGAATGGCTAAGATGAATAACTCAACTGACAACACATGCTAGAGAGGATGTGGAGAAAGGGGAACCCTCCTATACTGCTGGTGGGAATATAAACTTATACAACCACTTTGGAAATCAATCTGGTGCTGAGACAATTAGGAATAGTGCTACCTCAAAATCTAGCTATACCACTACTAGGAATATATCCAAAAGACACTCAAGTATACAACAAGGACATCTGTTCAACAATGATTATAGCAGCTTTATTTGTAATAGCCAGGAGCTGGAAATAGCCCAGATGCTCCTCAGTTGAGGAATGGATATAGAAATTGTGGTACATCTACACAATGGAATATTACTGAGCGATAAAAAAAAAAAAAAAAAAAAAGGAAATCATGAAATTTACAGTAAAATGGTGGGAACTGGAAAAGATCATCCTGGGTGAGGTATTCCAGAAGCAGAAAGACGCACATGGCATATACTCACTCATAAGTGGATATTAGACATATAATATAGGATAAACATACTAAAATCTGTACACCTAAGGAAATTAATCAGGAATGAGGACTCTGGCTAAGATGCTCAATCCTCATTCAAAAATGCAAAGAGGATGGACATTGGAAAAGGGAGAAAACAGGGAACAGGACAGGAGCCTACCACAGAGGGCCTCTGAAAGGCTCTACCCTGTAGGGTATAGATGCAGATGCTGAGACTCATAGTCAAACTTTGGGCAGAGTGCAGGGAATCTTATGAAAGAAGTGGGAGATAGTAGGACCTGGAGGGGACAGGAGCTCCACATGGAAACCAAGAAATCCAAAAAATCTGGGTAGAGGTGTCTTTCCTGAGACTGATACTCCAGCCAAGGTCCACTCATGGAGATGGCCTGAAATGAAGCCCTGCACAGAGGTAGCCTATGGCAGTTCAGTGTCCAAGTGGGTTCCATAGTAATGGGGAAAGGTATTGTTCCTGACATGAACTGATTGGCCTGCTCTTTGATCACCTCCCCCCGAAGGGGGAGCAGCCTTACCAGGCCACAGAAGAAGACAATGCAGCCACTCCTGATGAGTCCTGAGAGAGTAAGATCAGAAGAAAGGGGAGGAGGACCTGCCTTTTCAGTGGACTGGGAGAGGGACACAGGTAGTGAAGAGGGAGGGTGGCATTGGGAGGTGAGGGAGGTAGGGAGGTACAGGGGGGATACAAAGTGAATAAACTGTAATTACTAAAAAAGAAAAATAATTAATGAAAAATTTTAAAAAAGAAAAAATTACTTATTTTGATGGATCAACTCCAGTTACTCTGTTATTCAAATCTTTTTGTTAGTGTTTAATTGCTAAATAAACAGTAGATAAAACCGTGTATTTTCATTAAAATAAAAGAAAAATTTTTGGTTCTCTGTTTATATTTTATTGATTCCAGCTGTTGTTTTATAGATTTTCTGCTATCTGTTCCTCTTAGGTGTGCTTACTTTTTTGTCCTAGAAGTTTCAATGTGTTGTCAACTTGCTAGTATGAGATTTTCCCAATTTTTTATGAAGGTACTTAGTGCTATGAACTTTCTTCTTGGCACCACTTTCTGTGTGTCCCACATCTTTGGATATGTTGTGCATTCATTTTCATTGAAATCTGAAATTTTTTTAATTTTTTCTTACTTATATGTTGACTCAGTTTTCATTCATTAGAGAGTGGTTCAGTTTCCATGAGTTTATAATGCTTCTGCTGTTGTTGAAATTGAACTTTAGTCCAAGGTGGTCTGAAAGAATGCATGGGATTATTTCAATTTCCTGGTCTGTGTAGAGAGTTGCTCTTTGTCCTAGTGTGTGGTCAATTTTGGAGAAAGTTCTGTGAAGTGAGAAAGAAGGGAATATTCTTTTGTGTTTGGGTGAAATGTTCATCAGAAATCTATTCGGTCCATTTGTTTTATCTGTTACGACCAATGTTTCTCTGTTTCGGTTTTGTGTGGATGACCTGTCTGTTGGTGAGAGTAAGATATTCAAGTCTCCCAGTACCAATGTGTGATGGTCAATGTGTGATTTAAGGTTTGGTAATGTTTCTTTTATGAACAATGGAATGGAAGCCATTGCATTTGGGGTATAGTTATTTCCTTCTTTCAGTTTTTTTATGTATAATTTCATTTTTTCATTAATTACACTTTATTCACTTTGTATCCCCCACATAAGCCCCTCCCTCCTCCCTTCCCGGTCCCATCCTCCTTCCCCCTACTTCACACAAGCCCCTCCCGAAGTCTACTGATAAGGGAGGTCCTCCTCTCCTTCCTTCTAATCTTAGTCTATCAGATCACATCAGGAGTGGCTGCATTGTCATATTCTGTGGCCTGGTAAGGCTGCTCCCCCTTCAGGGGGAAATGATCAAAGAGCAGGCCAATCAGATTATGTCAGAGGCAGTCCCTCTTCCCATTAATATGTAACCCACTTGGACACTAAACTGCCATGGGCTACATCTGTGCAGGGGTTCTAGGTTATCTCCATGCATGGTACTTGGTTGGAGTATGAGTCTCTGGGAAAGCCCCTGTGTTCAAATTTCTGGTTCTGTTGCTTTCCTTGTGGAGTTCCTGTCCTCTCCAGATCTTATTATTTCCTACTTCTTACATAAGATTCCATGCACTCTGCCCAACAGTCGGCCATAAGTCTCAGTGTCTGATTTGATAGTCTGCAGGGCAGAGCCTTTCAGAGGCCCTCTGTGGCAGCTTCCTAGGTTGTTTCCTGTTTTCTTCTTCTTCTGATGTCCATCCTCTTTGCTTTTCAGGATAGGGATTGAGTGTTTTAGTCAGAGTCCTCTCTTTTGATTAGTTTCTTTAGATGTACAGGTTTTAGGAGGTTTATCCTATGTTATATGTCTATATGAGTGAGTATATACCATGTATGTCTTTCTGCTTCTGGGACAGCTCACTCAGGATGATCCTTTCCAGGTCCCACCATTTACCTGCAAATTTAATGATTTCTTTCACCTTACACCCATCAGAATGGCCAAGATGAAAAACTCAAGAAACAACACATGCTAGAAAGGTTGTGGAGAAAGAGGAACCCTCCTCCACTGCTGGTGGGAATGTAAACTTGTACAACCACGCTGGAAATCAATCTGGCGATTTCTCAGACAACTAGGAAAATCGCTCCTCAAGACCCAGTCATACCACTCCTAGGCATATATCCAAAAGAGGCTCAAGTACACAATAAGGACCTTTGCTCAACCATGTTTGTAGCAGCTTTATTTGTAATAGCCAGAAGCTGGAAACAGCCCAGATGCCCCTCAACTGAAGAATGGATGCAGAAATTATGGTACATCTACACAATGGAGTATTACTCTGCAATAAAAAATAAGGAAATCATGAAACTTTTAGATTTGTTTGTAAGATATTATTTCCTGTGTTTTCAGAATGTAGGTAATCTCCTTGGGTTGAAGTTGCCTTTCTAGTATCATTTGTTGGCTTGATTTGTAGATACATTCATTTAAATTTGATTTTATCATGGAATATCTTGTTTTCTCAGTCCAGTGATTGAAAAGTTTTGCTGGTTAGATTATTCAGGGCTGGCAACTGTGGTCTTTTAGAGTCTTCATTCAGAAGTTGCATATAATTCTAATAAGTCTAAATTTTTATGTTCCTTGTCTTATTCCTTGCAGATTTTAATATTCTTTATTTGTTTTGTATGTTTAGTGTTTTGATTATGATTTGGTGAGGAAAAATAATTTCCAATCTAATTGCTGGTCTGTATACTTCTTGTCCTTTTGTAGGCATCTCCTTCTTAAGGTTATAAGTTTTTTATTTTATGATTTTGTTGAAAATATTTCTGATCCCTTGATCTGAGATTCTTCCCCTTCCTTTACTCCTTTTATTCTTAGGTTTAGTCTTTGTAGTGTCCCAGATTTCCTGAATGATTTATGTGAGGTTCAGGTTCAGGTTTAACATTTTCTTTGACAGATGTTTTCATTTCTTCTATGGTACTCTCAATGCCTGAGATTTTTCTTTTCCACTTTTTTGTTTGTTTGTTTGTTTTCTGTTGGTGATGCTTGCCTCTGTAGTTCATATTCTCCTATTTAGACTTTCCCTTTCCAGAATTCCTTCAGTCTGTGTTTTCTTTATTGTTTCCATTTCTATTTTTGGGTCTTAAGTTGTTTTGTTCATTTTCATTGACTTTTTTTTTTCTTGGCTTTCATGACTTTCTTTAAGGGATTTACTCATTTCTTCCATTTTTTTGTTTATCTTTACTTTTATTTCTGTAAGGGATTTATTTGAGTGTTCTTTAAAGAACTCTCCCATCTTCATAAAGTTAGACTTAAGGTCTTTTTCTTGTACTTCATCTCCACTGGACTCTATGGGGCGTGCTGTAGTAGGATGTCCGGGATCTAGTGGAGACATAGTGCCCTAGCTGCTGTAGAATGTGTTTTTACACTGCTGTCTAAACATCTGCGTATGGAGTGATTATGGGTTTATAAGGTAATTTCCAGGTTTGTCTTTCTTGGGTGGATGTTTTGTTCCTTATTTTTTGTTTCCTATCTGGTCTTCTAGCCTGTGTGGCCAGTCATGAGGCAAGAAGTCACCACCCAAGTTTGGAGCTGTAGATGTGGAAGCCTGTGTGGCCTCTGATCCAGCAGGGAGTGTCTGCCCAAGTCCGGGGCTGGTCTCTTGGCTAGTGTGACCTCTGTTTGGAAGGGAGGTGTCTACTTGATTAGGAGGTTGGTCTTCTCACAGATGTGGCCTGTGGTTAGACATGGGTTATCTGCCAAAGATAATCCAGAGAATGGGGATTGTCCATGGGCTTGTGGCCTACCTGGTCTTCTGGTAGGTATGACAGGTGCTTAAGCACAGAGTATCTGATGGCATTGGGGGTGGGGCACAGCAAGAGGGACATAGGGGCAACTGAGGATTGATTCTGTTGGAAGCTAAAGAGTGGGGAGTGGTTGGTGGCTGGTCAGATTACCTGATGGCTGGTGTGGCCTGTGTTTGGGCAGGGTGGTTCTGCCTGAGGAAACCAACAAATAGTGGGTAAGTTTTGCAATTGGTTGGCCTACCTGGTGTTCTGGCAGGCATCACCTGTAGTTAGTTAGATAGGGGTGTCTGTCAGAGTTGGGAATTGGTCTTCTGGCAGCTGTCTCCTGAGGCTGGGGAGGAGCTGTCTGCCTGAGGGACTGAGGGCGTCAGGAAGGGTGACTGGCACATGGCCTACTTGGTCTCTTAATATTATTTTCTAGCAATATGCAATTGAAAATGCATCACTACATATCAATATCTTCACAGTTATACAGGGAGATTAAACAGTTAATATAATTGTCTTTCTATCTTCAAATATATGATAATAGAAAAAGTATAAATTATGAAGTGTTTTACTTATGGTATTCATTCTTCCAGAGAACTATGAATTATCTTTATTTGTATGGAAGACATTAGATAAACTGACATACTATCAGGATTCTAGAACTTACTGAACCTCACTTCTATACAAACTAAGATATACTCACAGGTACAATATTTTCAAGTGAAATATGCCCTGCTGGATTCGGTAATAATTGAGAAGAATTATGGCAAGTTAGAAAATATGCATCCTATATACAGCTAATCAAACAGATCTTGTAGTCTGTCATGGCATAACAAAATTATGTTCCTGTAAAGCTAATATGAGCTCTCTGTTTTGTATCATCACTACATATATTGTGATGTCCTGGGTATGTTTTAAAAGTGTTTCACACGAGAGAAAACAAATGGTGCTCATCTTCCTGAATCTGAATTACCTAATTTGATGTGATATTTTCAATTTCCATCCACTTTCTCGCAAATTTCATTTTTCTTTCCATCAGAGTAAAATCCCTTTGTGTGTATGTATCACATTATTCAATCATTATCCAAAGGATGCAGAATCTTTTGAATGCATACTCTGGGGTGATATAGCAGGGTTTTATGAAAATTCTAAATTTTGTATATGTACAAGTATGTGAAAATGAGTGTGGATCCTAAGAAAGGGCCCCAGAGAGAGGGCAAAAGAATCTTTATCGGGTTGGGTAGTAGAACACGTGACGTGGAAGTGGAATATGGGAGTATTGTGAGCAGAAAGGTTTAAGCCAGAAGAGAACATTAAGATTCAAGAGGCTTACAGGGGGAAAAGGTCAATAAAAACAGTCAATAAAAAAGCTCTAAAACATCTGATATTTGGTGATTTACTCAAAAATGAAATGAGTTTGAAAGGAAATACCTTTTATGGATGGATAAAGATTCTTTACGTAGCCATAGATTATGAAATAAAAACCTCACACCCAGAGGTAGACTACCTTCATTTATCAGTCTGATAAATCCCTGAGATCACAAAAACAGCGCAAGCAACACAATACAAAACAACACAAAACCAATGCTCTCGATCATCCATCAAAAGTAGCAGGTAAGACTCTGTTGCTGAAGACATTACACACTGGTTGCATAAAATGTAAAAATCAGACCGGAAGTATGCCTGAAGCTTTCCTCTTTAAGTTAGCCCTTACAGAGGTGGAACCTTCTCTGCCAAGTGCTGTACTGGAAGTGCTATCAAACTAGCTATGGACCCTGTGAGCAAAACAACCGCCCAGCCAGATGAGATGAACCCATTGGTACAATACTGGCACATCTGTTATGAAAACAACCAACCACTTTTTGACTGAATTTGAGGCCCACTCACAGAAGAGAAGCCATATCTGTTACTGTAAACTCAGCTACTAGTCAGCAGCTGCGAGGCTATAAGCCCTAGAGAGGAAAGTACTGATAATAGTTTGCTAAATATACATGATGTGAATGACAAATTAGCTTCTAATTAACGATGCTATGCCTTTAATGTTATGTTACTATAACATCTGGAAAGAGAAGCTCCTTTTGCAATGGTCAGCAATGACTGTAATAACTAGTAATTAGACTCAAAACTAGTAACAAACACATTACTGCTGAATATCAAGCCATAAATAGATCATCTATATGGACTCTTCCTAGGCTCCAGGAAGTTTGTAGAGAAGGCAGAAAGAACGTAAGAACTGACAGAAGAAGCTGTGGAATATTGACATCACATCATAACGTGACTATCATATACTTAAACCCACAGTGGCAGTAATTAATTTCATAAATTGCCACAAGATTGGGCCTTTGATGTCATGGAGTCCCACTGTTACCTGAGGATGTGTTGGTAGTGAACTGTTGATTTGTGAGGATAAAACATGTCTGCAGTGCTGTAGCCTTTGTTAGGTTTACCATCTTAGTGTAAAGAATTCCAATAAAATTCACAGAACAGAAGAAAAAAGTAAAAGAAAAACAAGAGGGAGAGAGAGAACCAAAACAACTTACCAAACAAACAAAAACCCCATGTGAAGGTAGCAGCAGGAAAGTAGGAAAGAGAAAGGTATAACCAGGAATAGAGGGGTCAGAGAGGGTGATGGAGTGAATAGTATTAAAATACATTATGTACATATGTTAAAATGTTGTGTTCTTATGTGTGATTAATACATCCTAATAGAAACTTTAAAAAGGAATTCCAGAATATTATACCTCCTTGTGCATAATTATATTTTGATAAAAATTTAAAGAGTTTAATCATTTTCTGCAAACCTTGAGGCTTTCATTTTTATAAATTCCTTCTTGAGGAAGGTTTTACAAGGTCTGTTTATTCACGCCTCTGCTATATAACTATCTACAGTTATATACATCTGCAGTCATGTTTACAGTCACTAAACTGTAGGTACAGTCAATAAACTACATGCAACAAGTTCTATGCATCCTAAAGCCATCTGTGGGATTTTTCTTCTGTCTATAGAGCCTTTTGTGGTTTAGATTCTCCTACACACTTTTCCCAGGGGGAACATCACTGGAATACAATGTGCTAAGATCATTCACTGCCTAGATATGACATCCATTAGACTCTCACTATTAACTGAAAATAACATAAATTATTCTTCACTCAGAATCTTCACAGTTTTAAAAACTAGCATTCAAAAAAAAACCACAGAAAACAACACCAATATATTTAGATCTTAAAATGTATGCCAACAGAATAATTTCAATGAAGTACTACTGTGAGTAAGCCTGATAAAATGACAAATCAAATAGCACTGTAATTTCATTTTGGTTTTTTTTTATATTTTATTAACCCAAAGACCCTACATATAATTGAGATATTTTTCTATCACAATGTATTATCTTGAGTGAATTTGGTGATGACTGAAATAAACCTGATCAATTAAATAAAATAAAAGTATGAAGGGTAGAGATATGGCTGTGGTTGAGGACATCTCCTACTCTAGTAGAGAACCCTATTTTTGTTCTCAGCACCCATGCTGGAAGCTCACAACACCCTGTGACCTCTAATCCATGGTATCTGTCACCCTCTTCTGGCCTCTGTGGACATCTTTTCAAAGGAGGCATACATTCACAAGCACACACACACATATAAACAAACAAATAGATAGATAGATAAATACATAAATAAATAAATGAAAACCTTTAAAAAATTTATAACATTAGTTTTAGTAAGAAGAACACATCAATTATGATCTAATTCATTCATATACAGGATGCAAGAAACTCTTTAAATTTATCTGTAATGAAAAAACATCCTTTTGGACATAGTTACTTTGTGGCACTCTTGAGAAGCCAGTGTACCAAACACAGATTTATTTCTGAAATCTAGCTTTGGTTTCGTTGGTAGATCTGGCCTCTTAGCAGTATTTTACTAAATTGGTTGCTACTATTTTGAGGAAATTTTTAAACTGACAAATGTATATTTACTATTGTGGCAGTGGATCTACCACATTAGTTTTAGAATTCCCTTTTGTGATCTAATGCCCATTGAATTTTACAAATGATAGTTGCTTAATAAAGAGATAAAATAGACATATATTAAATAGATAAAATATATATATTACATCTGTTATCTTAAGCAAAGCATTTGAGCCACCATGAAAGTTTCTCATTTTTTGGCCTTTTGTCTTTGGTCTGAATTGATATCTTTAAGAACGAGGTTTACAGAGAATCAAAATTATCTTTTAGTAGCAAATTTCCTTTTCTCCAATAAATTTAGAAATAGAAAAACCACAAAGAAAATAGTTAAGACATTTCAAACTCATATTTTGATCTGTTCTCTACCTAGTTGCTACTAGATTAGACAAAATTTCTTTAAAACCCATGGGTCATAGTGGATTTAAAGGACATATCATATTGTGTGTGACATTTGGAATCTGCAGTCGCTTAGAAGATTAATGCAGTATTTTTATAGCCTGGTAAAGAAATAAAAATTGCAAATTCCTGAATTTCCACTCTCTTATTAGTCAGAAAATAAAGATCTTTCAGAAATTTTACATCCTGTATTATGCCTGCTTTTACAGCCCAGATCTTACCAAATAGCATGCATTCCTCTGTAATAGCTTGTGTTGTTACATATATCTGTATTTGTAAATTTTTAGTCCTTTAATTTTTGTAAGAAATGGATTAGATATTGGAGTTGCATCCAAAAATAACTACTTTGAGAAGTATTACCATTCCAGACATCTAAAACACTTTCTTTTATGTGTATTTTCACTTTATAAAAACATAGAACAATGAGCAGGCTAATCACCATGTATTTATCTTTCAAATACCTCATTTAATTATTTCACAGTGATTAACTAAAATAAAACAGCTGATTAAAGGTAGTTAGAAAAAATTTTTCATAGTGAGTTTCTATTGTAGGATTTGCCAAGACTCTCTTCCTGTTCAGCATTAGTGTTTGTTTTTGAATTATGATATTGCACATCTATTAATTCTATCTCAATACAGAGGAGGGCATACAGCCATTTTTACTTTTTACTGTAAAGTGTGAACATTTCTTTTATCAGAGTGGTGTTTTCTTATCAAACAGCCAATGACAAAAAGCTATCTGCTGATATTGCAACACACAGAATTGATACACACAGAATAAAGGGTATGGACTTCACTGGGCATATCCACTCCCAGTTGAAGAAAATGTCATGAGAAATCAAACCTGCTGTAATGGACTTCCTTTCAGCCAGTGCTGCAGCTTGAGGCAACTGCAATGTTTTAGTTATCTGCCCAATTTATTTGACCCATTTCTTTTTGTTTCCTTCTTGGTTTATCCACCAGCACAATTAGGTTTATCCTTAATAAGCTAAGTGATAATCTGCTAAAAAGCATATGGAGTTGTGCACTACAAGTGACTTTTTTATTTTTTTAATTTTTATTAATTACACTTTATTCACTTTGTATCCCTCCACAAGCCCCCCCTCCCCTCTCGATCCCACACTCTCACTCCCTTCTTCACGCATGCCCCTCCCCAAGTCCACTGATAGGGGAGGTCCTCCTCTCCTTCCTTCTGATCTTAGTCTATCAGATCTCATCAGGAGTGGCTGAATTGTTATCTTCTGTGGCCTGGTAAGGCTGCTACCCCATCAGGGGGAGGTGATCAAAGAGCAGGCCAATCAGTTCATGTCAGAGGCAGTCCCTCTTCACATTAAGAGGGACTTGGACACTGAGCTGCCATGGACTACATCTGTGCAGGGGTTCTAGGTTATCTCCATGCATGGTACTTGATTGGAATATGAGTTTCTGGGAAGACCCCTGTGTTCAAATTTCTGGTTCTGTTGCTCTCCTTGTAGAGTTCCTGTCCTCTCCAGATCTTACTATTTCCCACTTCTTACATAAGATTGCATGCACACTGCCCAACAGTTGTTCATAAGTCTCAGCATCTGCTTTGATAGTCTGCAGGGCAAAGCCTTTCAGAGGCCCTCTGTGGAGGGTTTCTAGCTTGTATCCTGTTTTCTTCTTCTTCTGATGTCCTTCCTCTTTGACTTTTGGGATGGAAATTGAGCATTTTAGTCAGGGTCCTCTCTCTTGATTAGTTTCTTTAGCAGCTTTATTTGTAATAGCAAGAAGCTGGAAACAGCCCAGATGCCCCTCAACTGAAGAATGGATGCAGAAATTGTGGTACATCTACAAAATGGAATATTACTCAGCAATGAAAAATAAGGAAATCATGAAATTTGCAGGTAAATGGTGGGACCTGGAAAGGATCATCCTGAGTGATCTGTCCCAGAAGCAGAAACACACACGCACTATATACTCACTCTTATAGATATGTAATATAGGATAAACCTACAAGTGACTTTTTTAAAACCGAGGGGAAATTATTTACTCAAAAATGAGGGCTCCTTAGTAAATGGGAAGCATAAAGACTACAGAATTAAAGCTTAATGATAAAAAGTTAAAAGGTGGGGAGCTCAGAGATTGAGCCATTGAGTTGATATCAGAAATTGCCCCTTTTCCCCTTTGGAGGGTACCCACTTGGATACTGAGTTACAATGGGCTACACCCGAGCAGGGGTTCTATGTTATATCCATACTTGGTCCTTGGTTGGAGATACAGTCTCATAAAAGACCCCTGTGCCCAGATATATTTGGTCGTTGTGGAGCTCCTGTCCTCTCCATGTCATACTAACTCCCCCTTCTTTCATATTATTCCCTGTACTCTGCCGAAGGTTTGGTTATGAGTCTCAGGATCTGCTTTGATACACTACTAGCTAGAGTCTTTCAGAGGCCCTATGCAGTAGGCTCCTGTCCTGTTACTTGTTTTCTCCTACATCCAATGTCCGTCTCATCTGTCTTTCTAAGTAAGGATTGATCATCTTACCCCGGGGCCTTTTTCTTGTTTATCTTCTGTAGGTATACAGATTTTAGTATGTTTATCCTATCTTTTAGGTCTAGTACCCACTTATAAATGAGTATATACCATGTGTGTCTTTCTCCTTCTGGGATACCTCACTCAGGATGATCTTTTCTAGATCCCACCATGTGCCTGTATATTTCATGATTTCCTTGTTTTTAATTGCTGAGTAGTATTCCATTATGTAAAAGTAACACAATTTCTGTATCTGTTCCTTCATTGATGGACATCTGAGTTGTTCCAGGTTCTGGCTATTACGAATAAAGCTGCTACTAACATGGTTGAGCAAATGTCCTTGTTGTGTACTTGAGCATCTTTTGGATATGTGCCTAGCAGTGGTATAGCAGTTTGCACCCAGTCCTGAAGATACCTGATAAGCTAGGGTCGACGGAAGGGGAGGAGGACCTCCTCTATCAGTGGTCTTGGAAAGACGCAGGGAGGAGATGAGGGAGGAAGGGTAAAATTGGGAGGGAATGAGGGAGTGGCCGACAGTTGGGATACAAAGTTAATAAACTGTAACTAAGGTTAAAAAAATAAAAATTTAATTAAAAAGGTGAAAAAATGAGAATAAGGGCACGAAATAAACTTAGAGAATATCAAAAGATCCTCACATTATTGTAAAAATAACTTCAAGATATACTGATAAACTTCAGGAATGCCCAACTTACGGAGATTAGTCAAAAACTCAAATCTATGCTTGTTTTTAAACATTAGTAATCAAAACACCGTCATGATGTGCTGATCTGCCAGCATGCCTGCTTTCATTTGAGGTTTGGGTATTCGACTGACAACATAATCCCTGCTTAAGGCTCATTGAAATAATGGTTTATACGGTGCAGTGCAATGGCCAGAGAGAATCATCTGGGTGCCAATCACAGGTTCTTTTCCAAAGATGTGCCTAAAAACCTTTAACAGTAAAGAGGATTGCTGATGTCCTTTTATTTCCTTGTTTTAAGGCTACCCAGAATTTAAAACTAAAACTTCTCAGATAGTGTATACAGGCCTTGCAGACTTTATTCTTGTTTTTTTTTTTTTTCAAAATTTAAAGAAAAACTGGGTTGTACTTCTTTTGCAAAGAGCCGATATAAGAGTAATAAACAGTTGCCTCAGTGGCATACTTTTGTATTTTTTATGATTAATGCATGTGATTAGAAAGAAGTAGAAGAATAAAATTTATGTTTCTTATCATTTAAGCATAAAACTGGTATTAAGTACATGTCATTGGCCTTTAGTTTGTAGATGAAATAGAATTCCATGGTTGTAGACAGTAGCTTATTACTTGAATTTCCTATTTAGAAGAAGATGATCTGTGACTTTTATATTACCTGTATATAGTCGATATTGTAATATGCATTAGTCTAACTGAGGAATTTTCTCTTAAACAAAAGGCTCGAAACAAGTAAAAGAAAGATATCATCACTAAAAAGAACTATCCAAAAATAAAATTAAGCTAGCCTTGCTCTGATGGCTTTGTTCTTTGAAACAGAGCCTCTTTACATGACTCATGCTGACCTAAAAGCTAGGATTCTCCTAATTTTGTCTCTCAAGAGATGAAAATACAGGTATTTTTGCCATACCCAAGCAAAATTTCCTTAAATTTCTTTACTCTGTGATACAGAGACCAAATTCTGTATCTTTTTACAGACTATATTTTATTTTTTTAACTTTATTTTTCTTTTTAGTTACATTTTGTTAACTCTGTGTCCCCGCTGTATCCCGCTCCCTCTTTCCCTCCCCAACCCCACACTCCCTCCCTGGTCTCCTCCCTGCCCCTTTCCAAGTCCACTGATAGGGAAGGACCTCCTCCCCTTTCATTTGACCCTGTTTTATCAGGTATCTTTTAGGGCTGGCTGAAGAGTCCTCCTCTGTGACCTAACAGGACTGCTCCTCCCCCGGGGGCGGGAGAGTCAAGGAGCCTGACATTGAGATCCTGTTAGAAATAGTCCTTGTTCCCCTTACTTTGAAAACTATTTGGTTACTGAGCTACCACGGGCCACATCAGAGCAGAAGTTCTAGGTTATATCCATAGATGGTCCTTGATTGAGTGTCCGTCTCAGAAAAGACCCTGTGCCCGGATATATTTGGATCTTGTAGAGCTCCTATCCTTTCCATATCATACTAACTCCCCTTTTTTCATATGATTCCCTGCACTCTGCCGAGGGTTTGGTTATGAGTCTTAGTGTCTGCTTTGAAACACCGCAGGGTAGAGTCTTTCAAATACCTTTTGCGGTTGATTCCTGCCATACCTAT
>REGO01000092.1:2893911-2916815 GCA_010120015.1 Rhombomys opimus | reverse complement strand
TAATGTTGAACCCTTGAGTGTGTGGGAGGGGCTCTGCACTGTATATGTCGCAGGCGCTAGTGATGATCACAGCGCAATTTCTGGCATTAACTGCCTTAACTCCTCAATTAGCCCCACAGAGCAAGAACTTCAATGTCCCAAGTGCCCCTCTGTTTCCCAAAGTGGGTATGCGGGTGGAAGGGGGTTCGATGCCTGGCTTCTGTTTTCGAAAACCCAGGATCTGGGGATCTGCAGATTCTCAAGGGTGCACTCACTTACATGCAGGTCACTTGGCAGAGATAGTGGAATCTGGCCTCTGCTCTCTGGTTTGGTCCTGCTCCTTAGATGTGCCCTGCCAGTTCTGTGTTGCTGTCACTGCCAGGTTCTGAGGTCTTGCTGCAGCTGGAGATTTCAGGGTGGTCCCGTCAGTAGGGATTGGGGTAATTAGGCTCTCTGTTCTCTGGTTTGGCCCTGGTTAGTCTTAAACTGGAGGGCTGTTGTGCCCTGCCAGCTCAGCGCTGCTCTGCCACCAGGTTAGAAAGTCCCGCTGTAACTGGAGACTGGGTCGCTAGTCCCAATGCTTTCTGGGAAGTCCTAGGGTCTCTTCACTGTGCTCTCCAAGCTTGGGGGGCCCAGCGCCTGGTGTATCTAGCTTCTATGACGTTTCTGCCTGGTTTTGGAGAGTATATAGTGTATTCTCTGTCATTGTGGGATTGGGCGGGCCATACTGTCAGTGATTGTGATCCTGCGCAGCTAGTATGTTGTCTAGCAGACTCGGGCCCTGGAAGGATGGTGCAGCTGCTGCGCGAATCTAGGACTCCGAGACAGGTACTGCTGGCAATTGCCGCTAAAGGGCTTGGAGCTCCGCCTCAGCGGCTGTAGTCCCCAGGCAGTTAGGTCTGCACTGAGAAAGACGAGTCCACTGTGCCGCTGTGCCGAGGAGGAAGGCAGACTATATTTTAATGATGACTTAGATTATGTCTCATAGTTCAAGGTGAGATTAATTAATTAGGAATTAAGGCAAATTATAAGGAATAAAACAATCATTTTGTTTTCAGGAACCATACAAATAGAACTCTATAACCTGATTCATGAGCCTTGCACAACATCACACACATAACTGTTGGAATTCAGAGCACGATGCAAACAGATTGGTAGTCAGTAGCTTAGGAAAGCAAATGAGAGGCTAGGTCCCATGACATAAAGCAGATATTTGTGTATGGAGTCTTTCATACATTTAGTAGTTTCCAAAACTTCCGTCAGATCCTCAAAGGGGTGAAGAGATAGAGTTGAAAATACCTGATTCATTTATACTTTTGTTGTACCTTGTGAAACAGGAATTTCAAATATAGACTGTTAACATCACTCCGGTTCACCAACTTTATCATACTTATAGCACGCTGTGCAATTTTTTTCCCGTTCTTTCTTATTTTTTAAATTTGTATCGTTCAATGCTTTCATCTATAAAATGAATTTTGGGCATTTTTCTTTCATAAAATTCTCATCTTCTTCCTCTGCAGCTAAAATTCTTCCCAACTTAACCCTCTATGTTTCATGTTTCCCTTTGCATGACCAACTAATTTAGTAGAGTTCCTTACTCAAGCCTACATGGGAAAGTCTGTTATGGACCAAGAACCTGCCAGTGGCTACACTAATGAAGAAAAAGGCAGGGCCTCTCCTGCAATAACAGTTACTTGCCTTAGCTCTTCAAAGAGGATTGCGGTCTTCCCCATCTGTCCAAAATGTTAAGAAGCAGTTCTTGTCACTTAATCACAGCTGAAGTGAGCTCATGAGCATCACAGTTATATCATGTCCACAAAAACACTTTTCATTTGTTATTCCAAATAAAGGACTATGTTGTTTTCCAGTAAGTATAATGTTCTCCTAAGGCAAAGTAACCTGGAATTGCATCCTATAGTCGGTTCTTGCTTATATAAAACCTTAAAACAATAGCTACAATAGAAAGTACTTGAGAGTAGAAAGGGATGAGTTGTTGCAGTTCGCATTATCTGAGTGGAATGCACACCATTTGTAAGTCTGCCTTTTCTGTTAGACTTTAAAGGAAGAATAAAACACATTGACAATTCTAAACAATTCTGTGTTTAGAATGACACAGAAAAAAAAATAAAGAATTTGGGAGGGAGACCTGTCCAGAGAAAGCCAGGTATCAGGTATGTATGATATTTTCAAAGAATAAATAAAAAAAAAAAACATCAGGACTAAACTTTAAATAAATTCCACACTTTCCAGAAACTAGAAAGAAAAAAAAATTGTAAATGTGGTATAGCAAGTGGAACACCATATCAACAGGCAGTTGTCTTAGATCTTTAACTAACCACTAAAATAAGTATTTATTTCAAATTAGACTACACATGTTTTGTAAGCACTTGGGAAAACTAATGTGCAAGGAAAATAAATCTTAAGATGACTCCAAACTTTCAATATAAATTTGGGTGAAAAGCTATATAGGAATTTATATAATGACACAGTTGGAAGTAATTTGAGGTGATTTTGCTTAAAGATATTTTTAAAACATTTATATAGATGTGAAAATGTCACATAAAACCTATTTTATTATAAACTAACCTTAGAACTGAATGAGTTAAATATATGGTTTTAATAAATGCAACTATACTAAAAGAGCAAATGTAGATTTTTTTTAATTGTTTTCATATATTTAATCACTTTAGAGCCTGATCCCAGCCTTCTCCCTCCTCTCCTCTCAGTCCCACACTCATACTCTATCTCTTCTTCCCTCCCTCTCCTTCCTTCTCAAAGAAGGGGAGGTTCCCAAGGGGTAGCAACCCAAAGAATCTTAAATCATATGTTGTGTCTAAAATGAGGTCTATGGGTGCTTCTGATCCCGCCCACAGTCCTGGTCGAGGGCATTTGAGAGTCTGAGCAGTCAAGCAAGCAGTAATGACTTTCCCTTCGGAGGTAGCAAGATACTCAGCCCTGCTCTGCCCTCACCCTTTCCCCGGCCCTGCCGAACCCTGCTTTATTTCTGCTGGTGATAGAGCATCTGTATGTCAGATATGGCTGCGTTCTGCCGACTTGGACTGCATTTGTACCCCCTAGAGACCCTGTAAGACTTCAGACTTCTAAGGCTTGCTTAGACGAGTAACGCGACTCAGTCTCTAAGTAATGCAAACAATACGGCTAAAATCCTATTTTCCTCCTTTCTAAAGTATATTTTAATGAGGACATTCAGAACAGAAATTATTAACCAAAATATTGTTTTAATGGAATTTAGGTAGCAAGAAGAGGTTGGGTAAAGATTGTTTTGATCAGGAAATCCACGGGCCTCATCTGAAACGATCAATTTGCCCTACTACTCTATGAAGCAGCTCTACAAAATTGTGTTTTAATTGTGTACATTCACACAACAGGCAAGCAGATACATGGGGAAGAGGGCCTATCTCCTCCAGAAAATTGTTCAGTGAGTCAGAGCTCGGGGTGTTTGTGATGCGTAAAATTAGCATGGAATGTTATGGTAAAATAGAGCAATTATATGAGCAATATAAAAATTCAGATCTCCCAATGAACATTTAATGCATAAATGTATACAGATGTCACACACGAAGTTAACAAAATTATATACTTACGCCTTAGTGGAAATGCGCTGTAAACACTCCATCCTGTCAAATCATTAGTCACAAAACTGCTTGAGGCTCAAATAAAGGTCACCAGTCTTAGGACTGTGCACCTGCCATATTGTACATCTGCACACCAATGGGCCTACCACACCCTCCGAATCCCCCGGGGCTCCTAGAGAAACTCAGAGATTTGTCTCTGCCTTGTTTGCTCTCTGTCATTATTATGGAGAAAAGTATAGCATTATTTGACAATCCCACATAGCCGTGCATGAAAAAGTCATTTCTAAATTCTAATCTACTAAGTAATTTTTTGACAAATCCGGGCATACATACACATGTACATAAATATGTATTTGATTTTAATCCAGTGATATTGGTATGTATGATTGATTAAAAGTCCAGTTACTTGGTTAAAATGCAAACGTTTGTCAGTCTGATATTCAGTATTGAGTGGTGATGCGACTCTTATTTTCATTAGACTTTCTTACATTGTGAGGCATGGTTTTCATTTCCTGGGCTTTGATTATTGTCGCTTGCTTTAATGCGCTGGTGATGACAAACTAAAGAGCAATGTGAGTGTCAGTTTGTAATTCAATGTAGTTAACCATTCTTTTATATATTTATTGGACACTTAATTTCTCTTTTTCCTTGAAATTTCTATGCGTGTTTTCTGCCTTCTTTAATTGGAACTTCTGAAATAAACTGTACAAAAGTTTTCTTTGTGCGTTAATGTTAATGTTCTGTCAGTTGTCTAAATTTAAAACATGGTTCACATTTTCATTTAAGTTTTCAATCATGATTAAAAGTTTGACTTCTATGGGCATATCTACTTTTTTCATTAGTTTGAAGAGCAGTCAAGCTTAGACTTTTTTGATAAAATGATGTATGTATTTTCTTCAGTATTTCCATCATGTCTATATTATTTAATCAATTATATTCATATGTTATTATATTATACTTTTATGAATTACTTTTATAAATTTTATAAATAAGGGAACAACTGTGGCTACACTAATTAAAGATTAATGATTAAAAATGTTATATATATATTTCTCCCTATATCTCCCCATCTCTCTCTCCCTTTCTCACACATAATTTTTTTATTTATACCATACACTAGGGTTAATTTTATTAGAGATTAAGCACTAAACTTATTGTGATATAAATGTGCATTTATAAATCTAATAGGCATTGAAGGCAGGAACCTACAAATTTTAATCTTTAGTCTAATGATTTCAGTTTTTTATTATACAAAATTTTAAAGAAAATGTTGCCAAAATTATAATATAGAAAGGATGTTTTACTTGCAATTTAGTTCAATGGCTAAATTAGCTTGGAGGGGTGATTGCTCTGTAATTTCATCGTATAATTTGTCTTCACACTATCTTATTTCCATCAATAAACGTGTAATGTCTCATTAGTCCAGTCTTATTTGATGATGCTCAGTAAAATTTTACAGTTATCTTTCTAGCATAGCCGCTGCCACCTGCTGCAGCTGCCCAGCCCTGTGTGCTTCCAAATGGACAACCAAGGCTAATGTTTATGCCCAACAGTCCAGCAGACAGCGGCTCTCAGCTCAGCTCTACCTGGGGAGTACTTAGGAGGTGTTTGTATTACTTGACAGAGGAAGACACTGTCCCTAATCCTGCTGATAGGATAGGGTCAGATAGTAGTGGAGGAGGTCCTCCCCTATCAGTAGACTCAGGGAGGGGCATAGGGGGAGAAGAAAGAGGGAGTGTGGGACTGGCTGGAGATGAAGGAGGAGGCTATAGAAGGGATACAAAATGAATAAATCATAATAAAAATAAATTCTAAAAAGATAAAAAAGAAAGTTTCTGATATCTGTGGGAGGTAGAAAGAAACAGCTTCTGGAAAGCCCAGCTTCTAGACACAGAACATTAGGACAATATCAAATGGGGTTTTTGGTTTTTTTGTTGTTGTTGTTTTGTTTTGTTTTTTGTTGTTATTTCAGCAAGACTCTACCTTCTACTTTTGATAGGTCATCTTTCTTTAGGATGCGCTCCTAGCAGCAATTCATCCCCTTTGAAATCAAACATATTTTCAAAAGCAGCTAATTTGAAGTCATTGGTAAGTATTCTTTTGTATCTGGGTATACATTGTAAAGGTCTGGGCAAAGGTGCCAGCCTCCCGGAAGTCAGGTAAAATTATGAACATGTAAAGTTAGACACTGGTTTGTGCTGGATACTGATCTTATGTACCATGAAATTTCAACCAGTCACTCTGAATCTTTTTTTTTCAAATTTTTTATTTAACTTTTATTAATTACACTTTATTCCTTTTGTATCCCCCCATAAGCCCCTCCCTCCTCTCCTCCCGGTCCCACCCTCCCCCCCCTTTCTGCATGCATGCCTCTCCCCAAGTCCACTGATAGGCCCCAAGCATGGTTGGCTACCATAAAAAGCTAAAATGTTATGCTCAGGATGCGAGGCTAAGCACTGCACTCAGGGTCAGCGGCTTTCGACCCAGAGAAGAGCATGTCTGATTGCATGCGGGTTGATGCCCCAGGTCCCGCCTCTGAGAAAAAGGTATTGGATGGGTCTGATGCTCTTTGGGTGGATGACACCTAAATGAACATTGGTACAAAGTCCCAATTTATTTCTAATATCAGAGATCAGACCTCTACTCTTGTCTGACGCGTCTAAAACAAAAAGGGGGAACTGAATCTTTAAAATTACAAATAACTGAATTTCCAGGATTTCCTGCAATTTCCACTTTTCTCTAAAGACTCCATAAATTATCCTTGAGTCATACATCAACATTCAGTTTTACTACCACTTGAATATCTGTCAAGTCCAATCAGGCTTCCATCCTCAGTCTTCATGTTCATCCCAATTAAATGGCACTTCTGCGGAAAGAACAACTGTGTCTTTTCTTCTCTCACATCTACTAGCTCAGCATCTTGCACCTAAAATGATGCCAATAAATACTTGTTAAATCAATTCAGCATCTCTATTTTCTTGCCATGCAGTTAATTATTAATATTGCTGTTACTCTACTTCCAACAAGGACAGTTAACTGGTGCCATATTCATGGAACCAAAGGCAGCTGGTTTTGCAACTGCTAATATATTCTACAATGTATAGATAAGTTTACAGAAGTGAAAGAAATAAAAACTAACATTCTGATAGATGCATAATGATTTCCCTATATGTTTCTTGCTTTATTCATCTTTGTGGAAAAGGAAAAAAGGTTATTTAAAAGTTAAACATATTTTAGATTCATTAGTTTGGCAAAAAAAAAAAAAAAAAAAAAAAAAGAAGGCTATCAAAACAAGTACACAATAAAATTCATTTGCAGTACCAACAAGATGGTTCAGTAGGTAAAGTCACTTGGCTTCAGCCCTGATGATCTGAGGTTGATTCTTGATCCACATGGTAGAAGTAAAGGACTGAGAACCCACTACTGGAAAATTCTCCACTGATGTCCATATGTTATGTAGCTCTCCTTCCAAATAAATTAATAAAATCTAAAATAATAACAAAAAATTTTGGCCAAACAAAATTTAATAAAACTGCCTTTTTCGTAGATCAAAACTTCAGTATCTTCCACAGAAAAACGAAGATCTGAAACCAAGAAATTACTGTTAAATGTCTTAATATTAGCCATTAATTGGTGCAATTATATCTCCACTACTATTCTGAAGTACTGTACAAGCTTAATATATCTTCAAATTTACCATGTCATATTATCTTAGCTGGCAAGTCACTCAAAAATGCTAAGCATCTGAGTGCCTAATGCATGCTTAACAAGAGCCGCTTTTATTTAAAACAGCCTTGCTGAGGCATGTCTACCTACCATGAAGCCAACCATCAAAATTACATTGTGTTTTTTATATATTGACAGAAATTTGCAGTTAACACAACAATCTAATTTTAGGGCATAGGCATCACTTCAAAGAGCTATATTATTAGGAGTTCCTTATACTACCTACTAGGAGCATTTCATATAATGTAATAATAAAATATATGCATCTTTATACTTGAGTTTTTTAGCTGACCACGGGTATCAGTGCAGTAGCAAGTTTCAGTGTTCAAGCTATTGTTATGGCTAAATGACTTCCTTATGTGGCCAGGCTGCATTTTGCTTCCCAATGCATCATCTTAATGAATGCTTGATACTATTTCCAATTTGGGGCTGCCATGAATAATTTTGCTTTGAACCGTAGCATATGTGTTCCATTTATTCTTTATAAGTCCAAGGACAAGAATTACTCTATGATACATCTATATTTAGTACCTTGAGAAAGTACTAAACTGTGTCTGAAATCAGTCGAACCATTTTGTATTTCCAGCAGGACAAGAACAAGGACGCACTTCTCTGCCCTCTTGCCATCTCACATTGTTATCTGTTCTTTATATTGTCATTGTAGGAAGAGGTACTTAACTGTGGTTTCAGTTCACAAATCCTGAAGGCCTGAAGATGTTGAGCATCTTAATCACAGAGATGACTGTTTTACCATTTTACAGAAGTGATTATGGAACCATTTGGTTCATATTGTGAAGTCTTAAGATACTTTTAGGCATTCTATATGAAGGTCCCTTTTCAAATGAGCAAATGACAAAGAAAAATCTCTTCATGTGTTTCGTAAACATTGTTCTTCACATCAGAAAAACTTATGATATTCATCAATTCAGGATTATCGGTTTTGGTTTTGGTTTTAATATAGAATTGAGCTTTAGAGATTGTTCTAAACAAAAACATGAATATTTTCAAATTGTGGCTCAATTTGAATCACTTGTACTTATCCCCAGGTTTGATAATCAGTTTGTCAACTTCTACAAGAAACCAGATAGAATTCTAACAGGCAGCCTTTTTAGGCCACGGATAAAACTGAAGAATATTCCCATCTTAAAATGAACATGTTTTGGTCTGTAAAAAGAGGATATCTTTATTTATGTTGGACTTAAATCTTTATCAACAATCTTTGCCAGTTTTCAATGTAAAATGTTCACTACCTTTATTAAAATTTATTCTTAATTTTTGAAATTCTTCTCACTGTATTTGTAAATCCATTTGTTCCTTAATTTAATCTTTTTTTAAATTTTTAATTTTTTTATTAATTACACTTTATTTATTTTGTATCTCTCCATAAGCCCCTCCCTCCTCCCCTCCCAATCTCACCCTCCCTCCCCTTTCTGCATGCAAATTTAATCTTTTTTTATTTATTTAAAAGCATACATAAATATAACTGATTTTTATAACATTCATACTATTAAAACTTTTGACACATTTATCACCATCAATTATATATTTGGAGATATATAGCCATCAGCATTTTTCTCTACCAGGTTATAACATCTGTGGGCATAGACATTTTTATTTCCTTTATTCTGATACGGATACTTTTTATTTTTCCTTTGCTTGTTATTACTTGTTTCTCAAACACTATGTGTTTTATTGTATTGATGAGTATTCCACATTATTAGGACATAAAAACAACTATTTACAGCCAATCAATTCAATGTAACTTTCTTAACCAAATAAATTCTAAATATGAAATTCTAAATACCTCATAAATTCTAAATACTAAATTCGAAGTAACTTTCTTAACCAAATAAAAACAGGTCACAAATATGAAAAATAATATTTTCAAATTATGTTGCCAAAAATAAATATGCATCTTTAGTTTAACAAAATTTCAAATACCAGTAAGACAGCCCCAAGAGGAATCCAAAACTAAGTTAAGTGAAGGAGAGCAACAATCAATAAATGGGACCTCATGAAACTGAAAAGCTTCTGTAAAGCAAAGGACACCATCATCAAAACAAAACGACTGCCTACAGACTGGGAAAAAATCTTCACCAACCCTTTATCTGACAGAGGGATAATATTCAGTATATATAAAGAACTAAAGAAGCTGAAAACAGTAAACCAAGTAATCCAATTAAAAAATGGAGAACAGAGCTAAACAGAGAATTCTCAATAGAGGAATATCAAATGGCAGAGAAACACTTTAAGAAATGTTCAGCCTCATTAGCCATCAGGGAAATACAAATCAAAATAACCCTAAGATTTCACCTTACACCCATCAGAATGGATAAGATCAAAAACTCAAGAGACAACACATGCTGGAGAGGTTGTGGAGAAAGGGGAACCCTTCTCCACTGCTTGTGGGAATTTAAACTTGTACAACCACTCTGAAATCAATCTGGCGATTTCTCAGACAACTAGGAATAGCACTTCCTCAAGATCCAGCTATACCACTCCTAGGCATATACCCAAAAGAGTCTCAAGTAAACAATAAGGACATTTGCTCAACCATGTTTGTAGCAGCCTTATTTTGAATAGCCAGAAGCTGGAAACAGCCCAGATGCCCCTCAACTAAAGAATGGATGCAGTAATTGTGATACATCTACACAATGGAGTATTACTCACCAATGAAAACAAGGAAATCATGAAATTTGCAGGTAAATGGTGTGATCTGGAAAAGATCATCCTGAGTGAGCTGTCCCAGAAGCAGAGGGACACACACGGAATATACTCACTTATATAGACATATAACATAGGATAAACCTACTAAAACCTGTACATCTAAAGAAACTAATTAAGAGAGAGGACCTTGACTAAAATGCTCAATCCCCATCCTGAAAGTCAAAGAGGATGGACATCAGAAGAAGAAGAAAACAGGAAACAACCTAGGAACCTGCCACAGAGGGCCTCTGAAAGGCTCTGCCCTTCAGACTATCAAAGCAGACACTGAGACTTATGGCCAACTGTTGGGCACAGTGCAAGGAATCTTATGTAAGAAGTGGGAAATAGTAAGATCTGGAGAGGACAGGAACCCCACAAGGAGAGCAACAGAACCAGAAAATTTGAACACGGGGGCCTTCCCAGAGACTCATACTGCAACAAAGTACCATGCATGGAGATAACCTAGAATCCTGCACATATGTAGTCCATGGCAGTGTAGTGTCCAAGTGGGTTACATAGTAATGGGAAGAGGGACTGCCTCTGACATAATATGATTGGCCTGTTCTTTGATCACCTCCCCCTGAGGGGAGAGCAGCCTTACCAGGCCACAGAAGATGACAATGCAGCCATTCCTGATGTGTTCTGATAGACTAAGATCAGAAGGAAGGAGAGGAGGACCTCCCCTATCAGTGGACTTGGGGAGGGGCATGTGTGAAGAAGGGGGAGGAAGGGTGGAATGGGGAGGGGAGGAGGGAGGGCCTTATGGGGGAATACAGAGTAAATAAACTGTAATTAATTAAAAAAATCAAATCTATGTAACCTTAGAAATGCAAGTGAAAACTGTAATGGAATACATTTATATAAATTTGTTTTATTTTCTTTTATTTCTACATGTATGAATGAATGCCATATATGTTGGGGTACCTGGAGGTCAGAAGAGGGCATTAGGTGCCCTGGAAATTCATTTATAAGCAGTTATATCCTACCATTTGCGTTACCGGAAATGAGTTCAGGCTCTCCACTAGTGCTCGTTGCCACTGAACCATCTCTCCAGACACTGAAAAAAAAAATCAGGATATGGTTATAAACTCATTATATTTATAAAGATTTATATATTAGGAATATATAAATACATGTATCAAATGGAGTAGATAAGCATTAAGAGAAAGCACTGAGAAGTAAGTTGTAATCTTTTGCAAAAACTTTGGAAAATATGATACCAGCAGTCTAAGAACAGGTGTGTGTATTTATTACAACCTGTGAATTTCTCAGTATCCTAAGAAACTGTTTCCATGAAAAGATGAGAAAGAAAATCAACAGGATAATAAAAAGGGGAAGAAAAAAAGAGCAATCCTAGCATGTTTGTAGGATGAATAGAAAAATACACATTTTGCTCTTTGACTAATAGTATACAAATATAGTAAAAATAGAGTTAACTCTATGCTTATCTGTGAAGGGAATTTTAATTATTAGGTTAAAGGAAATGTATAAATCACTGAAGAATAAGTAATGTTACTTCAGAAATTTTTCAAAAAGTAAATGAAAAAATATATTATTTAAGGATATATACATATATTTTAAAATATAACATTAGAGCCAGGAAATGATAAACAGAAACTTCAAGAAAATTTCTAGAAACATCAGTAATGTTCAATTTTTAAATTACTTGGTGATTTTTCTCCTGTAAATAATTAAAGAATTTATTTTAATAACATATAACTTCTCGAGTCCTGGTATAAATTGTTTACGTGGAACATTTTATTATTTATAGACAGAAGTTAATAAAATATATCTCAATTTAATAGCCAAAAATCTGACCTTAAATTTACTATGTAAATATTCTACGCCAGTCATTGTCGATCTGATGTCTCAGGATTCTCAGCCCACAGTGATGCAGAAGTGGAGCATCAAAGTGGTACCTCAAGCCTAAGACAGAAGACAATGCAGAGGCAGCCTCTCCAAAACTACCTTGCCTTTCCCTGTCTTTGTCAACTGGTAGGACTGGAAAGGAAAAACTTACTTATGTAAGAATAAGTGAAATTGACCTTCGTGATTTAGGAAATTTGAGCAAACCTTTCGTTCATGTATTTTTCTACCAGTATTTCTATCCTAGTTTTCTTTTCTGTTGCTGGGATAAAATACATAGGCCCAAAGCAACACAGAGGAGGAAAGGTTTTATTTCAACAGACAGGTTAGAGTCCATCATTGCGAGATGTCCGAAGCCAGGGATAAACAGCTGCTTGCTGTCCCAGGGGCAAGCTTATGATGCTAACCTGGACTTCTGATAGCCCAGGAGCACTCACCCGGAGATGATGTTGTGTAAAGTGAGCTTGGCCTTTCTACATCAATTAACAATCAAGTCATGCCTACAAGCCAATCGGCTATGATAAGTTTATTATTAACGGTAACTAGAACACAAAACAACGTTCTTTTTTATTTATGTATGTAATCACTTTACAGCCTGATCCCAGCCCCCTCCACCCCTCTCCTCTCAGTCCCACCCTCACAACCCCTCCTCTCTGTCTTCTCAGAGAAAGGGAGGCCTGCAAGGCCGATCAGCCCACCCTGGCACCTCTAGTTCCAGCACGACTAAGCACTTGCCCTGCCAGTAAGGCCTGACAAGGCAGCCCACTAGGAGAAAGGGATCCAGCGGCAGACAGGCAACAGAGTTGGAGACAGCCCCACTCCCATTGTCAGGAGACCCACTTGTTGACCCTGCTGCACGTCTACCAAAGATGTGTAGGGAGTCTAGGCCCAGTCCACGCATGCTCATTGGTTTTGGTTCAGTCTCTGCGAGCCCCCACTGGCCCTGACTCTGTAGGTCTTCTTGAGGTGTCCTTGACCCCTCTGGCTCCCCCAATCCTTCCTCCCACTCTTTCACAAAGACTCCCCGAGCTTGGCCTATTGGTTGGCTGTGGGTCCCTGCATCTGTTTCCTTCAGCTGCTGGATGAAGGCTCTGAGAAGACGGTTACGGTAGGCTCCTGTCAGAGAGCATAGCAGAGTATCACTAATAGTGTCAGGGGTTGGCTCTCTCCCTTGGGGTGGCTCTCGGGCTGGGCCAGTCAATGGTTTGCCATTGTCTCAATCTCAGCTCCATCTTTACTCCTGTGCTTCTGGTAGGCAAAGCAAATTTTGGGCGAAAGGTTTTATGGGTGAGTGGGTGTCTCCCTCCCTCCACTAGGACTCGCACCTGGCTACAGGAAGTGGCAACTTCCCTTCATCCGTGTTCTCTCTCTCTCTCTCTCTCATCCTCTCCCTCTTCCTCTTTCCTTTTCCCTCCCTCTTCCTCTCCCCTTCTTTCTCCCTCTCCTTCTCACTCCCTCTTGCTCCCTTAGTCTCCCACCAACATGTGTGTGTCTTCCAATTCATGTAAGGAATCTTGGAATATTTAACATTACACGTGTCATGTTATAGCCATTGTCCAAAAATAAAATCAGTGTGATCAATCTTAAAATAAAATGGTTTCTTAGACTGATTTTTTATGTGAAACTTTCTCTAAATCATGCTTAAGTATTTTTCCGCTGTGTCAGACATTCATTACATAGGAATAAAAAAAAGCTTAAAATTCCTAAAAAGTCTTTATTTATCTTTATTTATCACACAAATGCAATTTGTATGCATCGTCTTTATTTTTCCTCTCCCTCCCCCCCCCAAAAAAAAATCATTCTTTCAATATGCTGTAGTTGGAAGCAATGTAAATATATTTCAGGTAGTACATAAAACTATTGCAAAATGCATCTTGGGTTTCACATTTTCTATAACAAAATTTAACTAATTCAGCTTTCATTAAATATTCTGTCCTATATTTTTATCCTCCCCTCCTCTAAGATATGTCATCGCTACCGTATTCCCTTCCAAAATCTCTTAAACAACCACCCAGCTGGTGTCTGAATATTCTTCATTCTATAGCTTTGAACGATCTTCCTCGTTATTTAACTTAATCCAGGGGATGTTCATAAAGCATACATTTCTGATATGTGCTTGATACCTCTTAAAAAAACAGTTATTTACAGCTGGATTACTAAGTAAATAAATTATAAAAAATAAAATTAAAAAGATCCAAAAAACAGTTATTTGCAAATACACGTTCATAAGAAGCAGAGTGGTGATTTTTCACTTTACAAAGAACATGGGTAAACATGGATAGTCTTGTATGGTACTTAAAATTATAGTTCATCCCGAGACAATCTGTTGGTCAGTTTGGAAATCCAGCACCACCTGTACATTTGTGGAAAACTGTACCATCAAGCCAATTTCCCAGCCTTCATTTTTATTTGTGGAAATGCTGACTGTTTTCAGTCTAGAAGAGACAGCTTTTTAGACCACACCTGTTTTCCATCTAAATACAAACCAGAACACTGTCATTTGAACTTATCCCTTTATGTAATTTTTCCAATGACAGTATTTACAATTACAAATAATTCTATTTTTAAGCTATTTCCCAAAAGACATGCATTTTTGCTGTTTTCTGATTAATGGTGGTGTTTCTTCTAATTTCTTTTCAACTTTGCATACGTTGGGGCTTGCTGTTGTACTTCAGGGAACTTATTGTCTTGTGAACATATAAATTTACTTCCATCTCCAACAAAAAGTTTGATAAAACTTACCTTTGGAAGTCCGCTCTGGCACACAGAGTTTCCACCAGATAATACCCAATAGAATTATACATATAGCACTCTGTATTTTTCACAGACTAGTGGCCATTACCACTAGCTGTGTCCTGGATAGGTACAGGGGCTAGAAAATGTGAAAGAACGAGTGAGACCATTGGTAACCACACAGCTTCAGGCAGCACGAGAGTCTCGTTTTCTCAATAAACTTAATATGTTATACAATGCCCTCTTTCTCCTCTCAGCAATATTCCTCATAAGCTGTAATGTGTTTCTACACCTGCAGAGCTGATGTTACAGTTGGTAGTCGTCAGTTGGAGCTTGCTAGTTTACAAAGTCAAGAGGCCTCTCCAGAATTGAACGTGCAACTTTAGTTTCATAAGCACTTTACTGCCATTGAAAATACATTAGGGAAATCAGTGTGGAGTCTCGGGCTAGCTGTGTTGTGTTCATTACAATTGAAAGAAAGAATCTGAAGGAAATTTCCATAAGAATTTAAATATTGCATAGTCTAATATTATGCAGCCCTCAAGCTTAAAATCTATTTTATGTGTATGAATCTTAAGAGAAAATGATCAAAGGATAGCCTCCATGCACACTAAAGAAGCATCATAATAAAACCCATGAATAAAATTCAAAGACAATTTCTGTTTTGAAAGTCAAAAGCATTTAGGTTTTGCAACATTCTATGAATCAATAAGTGATAGGATAATAAGATGTTGACTTAGCCTAAAGACATACTACAAAAATTCAGTGTAAAAATAAAAATATAATTTTAGATATTAATAAATTTCAATTTACTGTTTTGTTCTAACAATCAAAAAATCCATATGCAATTAAAATATGTATATATTTTGGAGAAGTACTATACGGACTGTGTTATTAAAAATTCAATTACACTATCAACAAATTAATTAGCAAATAGCTTATGTGTGTTGTGCAGGCTAGCTTATAAAATATAGTCTTCAACTTGGCATGGTATGCACATCAAAAAGATTACCTTCAAAGTGTTTTAGTGCTTAACAGAACAAAAACAATTTTTCCTCAATTTTACTCTGATATAGATATTAACAAACCTACATAGGTCCACATGAAGGCATAGACCAGATGCTAAGAGCTTTAGCAATTCTGTCTGGTTTATTAAACTGATACTAAAATTTTAATGCACTTCTCTATTTTGTAGCTAAATACATAAAACCTATATTTTTTTCTTTTATATCTAGGTTCTACATTTATTTGCATTTCAAACCTCAAAGACAAAAGTGACACTTAAACGTATACTATTTTAAATACTTGCTACTTAATATTACAGCAGCAATCTATGAACCCTGGAAAGAGTCATCATCCCTAAAGAAGAGACTTATACTGTTTGGGGTAAGATTTTATGGAAGTCTGCAAAATATATCCAACACAGTCTCTGGTTGCACATATTTTAAAACTGCTTATAATAAAACTGGGCATTATTTTGATCATTAGAGTGAACGTTCAGAAGTTTATAGGGATTCCTCATGGGAAAAGTAATTTTACATATAAGCTCACCATAAGAACAGACATTCAGAAGAAAAATATTTCTAGAACTTAGTTGTAAAATAGTAAAATACCTATTTTAAAAATGCACAAAGAGAGCACAAAGTAAAATGTTGTAGCCACAGTTAACTTACAGTGCAAAGAAGCAAGCAGAAGGACCCCATTGGTTGCTTTGCTTCTGGCAGTGAGAAGGAGCTACATGGGCAGTTTTCCATTTAACTCAGAATCAGACTACCCAGCCTTAGAAAAGGCTTGGGGCATGGGAGGAAGCAAGTACCGGGGCCTGGGGGAGCAGAGGACTTGTGGTCTTCTCGGGTTTTCAAGTCCATTGTGCACTTGGGCTCATTATAGCTTCCTTACTTGCTCACATCTCAGGACGCTTTGGGTTTCTGTTAATGACAGTGGAGAAGGTGCAGTGGAGCTGACAAAATTGAACTTTGTCTCTATATGGTTTTTTTTGTTCGCTTAGTCTGAGTTTTCTTGACTACAGAGCCACAAGAAAGGACTTGGGAAGCAACCGAATATGATCCCAGAAATTTAGTGGTGAGAGTTTAATAGTAAAGCTCCACCCTCCCCGCCAATGAAAGAGTGGATTACTTTTCAGGTTTCAAAACTGATCGAGTAGAAAGAACACTGAGGTTTTGAAATGTCTGTCAGACCTTGCGGAGAAGGAGAACATAAGAAGGAATATTTCCCCAATAGTTTGTGTCCCGTATTTGTCAAGAATAACACCAAACATATTGACATTCCTCTCCTCTTCATCTCTTCAGGAGAGCCCATAGAGACATTTAAGACATCCAAGTTGAGTCCTCAGGAGTTCCAGGAGAGCTAATCAAAGTCTGTTCCTGAGAAGAGACTGTCATGAGCTTACTGTGCAAATAATATAGACACACACATTTGAGTTTTCCCACGATTTCAGAATTTAGGAAATAACAAGAAACTCAAAAGCTGTTTTGTTGTTAGCAGCAATTTGACAAGAATCAAAATCTTGCTTGAGATTAGCTATTGGCAACCATGTCACTTTATTAGAATCTGACTGTACATATTAAATATTAATTGTTAAATTACATTTACATATCAGACAGTAAATGTTCATTCTGTATTGTGCGATTATATGTGTGTGTTTTTGTGTGCAGATTACAAAATGACTGCAAAGAGTCAAAGATGCCAAAGCAGAAACTAAAGA
Source organism: Rhombomys opimus (assembly GCA_010120015.1). Lineage (NCBI taxonomy): Eukaryota > Metazoa > Chordata > Mammalia > Rodentia > Muridae > Rhombomys > Rhombomys opimus. The sequence continues at coordinate 2,899,484 of REGO01000092.1, read as the reverse complement.
GCTAAAAAAGGTCTTGCTGCAGGCAGATGCTCTTGAAAGAGACAAAATTTTGAAGGGAGAGGTGGGAACAATAAGCCTTACTAAAGAGCTGCTGCTTGGAGATGCAGCCATATACAGCCAAACCACAGTGTTAAAGGTTTGATCCAAGTCACTAGTTTGGGTCAAAGTGAAAAAAATGAAGTGTGAGCCCTTGGAAGGCAGCAAGATCCTGAGGATGAGCAAGCAAGCTGAGTAGCCTGTGTCAGCCCAGAAAGACAGGACTGAGAAGAAACCCTTAGTCTTCTGGGAATCTCTGCCTGTTCGTTCCTTGGTGCATGTAGAGTGTCTCCTAATAACTTGGTGAGGACCAGACAGTCACAGTAGTAAGTGTCCAGGTGATGCAGGGCACCCTCTCCAGTTGGCTATTTTCAATAAGTTCTTAGGCAGTTTTCCTTATATGATTTTAATATATCCATGAATTCATTTGATCACAGTTTTCTTTGATAAATTTGTAGGGTGGTGCCCTTATTACCTTGGAGGGTAAAAGGATATATCAGTCTGTGCCTTGTGGTTTGGCCCTGGGCAGATAAATTTATGTATTAAAAGTACACTGTCATCCAACCTCTACCCTTGTACTCAAATTGGGGGTCAAGTCCTGCTTGTAGAACAGTTTCCTGGTCAAGACAGGGCAGGAAAATCATTATGTGACACAGTACTGAGTGACATAGAGCAGGGCAAAGTCTGATCTTGTCAGACACAGCCAAATTATATCTGTGTAAAAATGGAAACATCTTTAAAAGACAGGTCCACACAACATGTAGTCAAGGGAAAGACATGTAGTCAAGGGAATTTGAAGTGATGCCTAGAAGGTTCCCATATTTTGGCATTTATTAAATACTTCACTGACAAAAACATGCTAAGAACAGGAACGGGGGAAAAGCAAAAGGGTAGAGGTTACAAGACTGAAGACTGAATACAACTTAATTAGTTTGCCATCAACTCATAAATGTTTCAACTCCACATGAATTAGATAGTACCTAGACGCTAAGAGTTCAATATGTGCAATGTTTATGTCTTTAAGCTTTTTCTTTTTTAAGTTTTCTTTTTTATATTAATTACAGTTTATTCACTTTGTATCCCAGCTGTAGCCCCCTCCCCCATCTGCTCCCAATTCCACCCTCCCTCCCTCTTTTTCTCATCTGTCCCTCCCCCAGTCCACTGATAGGGGAGGTCCTCCTCACCTTCCATCTGACCCTAGCCTATCAGGTCTCATCAGGACTGGCTGCATTGTCTTCCTCTGTGGCCTGGTAAGGCTGCACACCCCTCAAGGGGAGGTGATCAAAGAGCCAGCCCATGAGTTCATGTCAGAGTATGTCTTTAAACTTTAAGTAGTTATATATTCCCGAAAGGGGGGGGGACAAAAATGAAGAAATAGCTTAGAAGCTAATCTCTAAAGGAAAATTTTGTGAGTGTTTAGGTTCACAAACTACTTTTCATTTTGTGTTTAGTGGTTTTGGTTTTAGATACCAGGTCTCATGTAGCCCAGGCTAATCTAAACCTCACTATGTTTCTTAGGCTGTGATTAAACTGCTGATATTCCAGCCTGTGCCTCCCAAGTGCTGGGATTGAAAGTGGGTAGCATCTTACGTAACTCTCCCAAACAACGGTTTGTGTGCCCACACATGTGCACACATTTGTTTGCACCTGGGGTTGCAAATTTTTTTCCCATAATAATAAGACTCCACACCAGAGTTAAGTTCAGAACTATTCAAGCAAAACTGCAAACTTTAGACTGGCCATATAGTGCAAGTTAACATAAATTTATAACCTTTGTTTCCCTCCTTAAAACCCTGCAGTGGTTTATAACCCACTAGAAAACAAGACGATTTGATGAGAAGATCCAGACTATGCACATAGATGAGTTTTTCAAGTGATCTTTTATTCACGTTAGATTTTAACAATCACGGCATATGCCTTAACTTAAAAAGTACAAAATGGTGAGGAATTATGTAATGAAGTGAATCTTCTCACAGACTTTGAGAGTAGCTACACAAATCTGTGAATCGTAGGTGTTCACTGATATAGATCATAAAACACATTTTTTTTTCTTCCCTATGCATAATAGTTACATAAGAATAACAGAAACCAGAGAAGAGTTAGGGAGAAGGAGGTAAGAATGCAGACATACAAGCCAAGCATGGTGGTTGACACCTTTAATCCCAGCACTTGGAAGGCAGAGACAGATGGATGTCTGTGGGTTTGAGGCCAACCTGATCTACAAAGCAAGCCCAGGACAGCCAGAGTTACTATACAGAGAAACCCTGTACTGAAAAACTAAATACATATGTGTGTGTATGTGTGTGTGTCCTTAATAAATATAAATATTAAACAAATCATTGTATATAAATTAGCAGCCTGGTTAATTGAAAGGTGATGCACACAGGCTGTGGCTGACCTGATGTTGAATTTCTCCTGCCTGCTCTGATTGAAAGAACAGTCAACTGGTCTTCAGAAGCCACACATCTAAAATGTAGTCTTTTTACCTTATTATTGTATAACTTCGGACAAGTCTCTTGTGTCTGACCTTTATACATAAAACACAACTAAGAAGAAATTGATACTGGTTTAGTATAGGATTGAACAGGATAATGAATTGGAAGATAATGCTCTCCTAGTTCATCTCACCTAGTTTCTACTCTAGGATCATTCCTACTGCTGTGATGAAACAACAACCAAAAGCAACATGGGGAGGAAGGTTTATTTGACAGGATTCCAGGTTTCAGGCCTTCACTGAAGGAAGTAAAGGCAGGCACTTGAAGATAGGGTGATTTGCTATTCCACAGACAAAACAACTCTTCAGAGTCAACGAAGTCCAGTAGAAAAACATGAGGATGCTCTGTGTTCACTGACTTATGCTCAGCTAGCTTTCTTATACAGTTAAGAACTACCTGCCTTGGGGTGGATTGCCCACTGTGTATTGGGCCCTGTTGAATCAGTTAATACTCAAGACAGTTCCTGCAGGCCCAGATAGCTCAAGCTATAAAGCGTCAAGATAATGCTTCACAGATATGCTCACAGGTCAAACTAATCTAGGCAGTGCACAGTTTTGAGATTCTTCTCATTACTGACTCAGGAAAGAACCAAGTAGACATCTAAAAGTAAACAGACAGTTCTTTTAGTTCTACTCACAAGTCAAAGAGTTAAGAGACCATGGGAACGCACCGTACAGTCCAAAACTAACTACCCCGCATATCTTCATCCCTGCTTCCTCTGATGACTGCACTAAAGCCTGTATTACTGAATTTTTTACCCATGTCGCTCAGTCCAAAACAACTCAGCTCAATACAGTTTAGTCCTTTGGATCTGCAAGTGAGCTTCGCAATGTAGATCATTTATGCCATTCATTTAAAGGATCTGATGGCACTGATTATTCATTTCCAAAAGTAGAATTCCCCTTCTATATTTCTACTCCAGCTCTTTAGTAAAACTATATCATCTTTAATATAGTGCCCTTTTATATTTTTCTCTCTTTACATTTTTATCTTTTATTCATGAAGAATAATAACTAAATAAAATAAAGTAAGATAAAACAAAACAAACAAAAAGTCAGAATTGGACAAAACAAGCAGAAAGAAAACAATCCAAGAGAAGGTATAAAATATTTTGTTGAAAATATTTTCAACAAAATCATAGAAGAATATTTTCATAACCTAAAGATGGAAATGCCTATAAAAATACAAGAAGCTTTCAGATTATCAAATAGATGAGACCAGAAAAATGAAGTCCCTGCATCACATGGTAATCAAAACACTAAATAATCAGGACAAAAAAAGCATTCTAAATGTTGCAAGGGAAAAAGAATAAAGAACAAATAAAGACAGGCTTATTAGAATTACACTCTCAGCCTCCAAGTGAGTTATCTAGTAAGGGGAGCAGGGATTGTCCCTGACATGAACTCAGTGGCTGGCTCTCTGATCACCTCTCCCTGGGTGGGGGAGCAACCTTACCAGTCCACAGAGGAAGATAATGCAGCCAGTTATGATGAGATCTGATAGGCTAGGGTTAAACAGAAGGGGAGGAGAACCTCCCTTATTAGTGGACTGGCAGAGGGGCATAGTCTCAGAGAGAAGAGAGAGGGAGGGATTGTGAGGAGATGAGGGATTAGGCCACAGCTGGGATACAAAGTGAATATATTGTAATAAATAATAATAATAATAATAATAATAATAATAATAATAAAGGGGAAAAAAGAATTACACCCTTCTTCTCAACAGAGACTCTAAAAGCTGTAAGAACCAGGGCAGATGTCTTGCAGATTCTGAGAGACCATAGATGCCATCTCAGACTACTATACCCACCCAAAACTTCAATGAACGTAAAGGGAGAAAACACAATTAGACCTTCCATGACAAACCCAAATTTAAACATTATCTATTGACAAACCCAGAAATGCAGAAGGTACTAGAAGGAAAACTCCAATCCAAAGAGCTTTGAAAACACAGGCAATAAATAATCTCATACCAGCAAAGCCGAAAGACACAAACACACACTAGCAGCAACAAAACAACAAAAATTAATAATTATTGATCATTGACAACTCTCACTATTTATAGACGCAGTTCCCCAATCAAAATCACAGGCTAACAATGGATGCTGAAACAGGATCCATCCTTCTGTTGCATACAAGAAATATACCTCAATACCAAAAAGAGGCATTTCCTAAGTATTAAGGGTTAGAAAAAGTTTTCCCAAGTAATTGTACCCAAGAAGCAAGCATATGTGGCCATTCTAATATCTAACAAAATAGACTCCCAAACAAAATTAATCAAGAGATGGATAAGGACACTGAGTACTCCCAAAAGGAAAAATCGGTCAGGATGACATCTCAATTCTAACCATCTATGCCCCAAACTCAAGGGCACCCACATTTGTTAAAGGAACGTCACTAAAGCTTAAATCACAAATGAAAACCAATATATTAATACTGTGAGACACAAAGAGCCCACTCTCACCAATGGAAAGGTTATTCAGACCGAAACTAAACAAGGACATAATGGAACTAACTGAGGTTATGACTCAAATAGATCTACCAGATAGCTACAGAAAATTTCACACAAACACAGAAGAATATATCTTCTTCTCAGCACCTCATGGAACTGTCCCCAAATTTGAACATATACTCTGTCACAAGCAAGTCTCAAAAGATGAAAGAAAATTTAATAAGCCCCTGTATGTTTTCAGATGAACATTAATTAAAGTTCATTAATTGGAGTTCAACAACAACCGAAACTAAAGAAAGTTTATAAAACCGTGGAAACTGAAAAATGCTTGACCACTGGGTCAAGGAATAAATATAGAAATTAAAGACTTTATAGAATTCAATGAAAACAAATGCACAGCATACCAAGCTTACGGGACACAATGCAAGTGGTGCTAAGACTAAAGTTCATGGCATTGGCTGCCTTTATAAAAAAAAATTACAGAGATCTCCCACGATTAATTGAAGGAGCACACCTGAAAGTTGTAGAGCAAAAGCAAAGCAAACACACCCAAGAAGAGTAGACTGCAGGAAACAATCCAACTCATGGCAAAAA
>REGO01000092.1:2864041-2893831 GCA_010120015.1 Rhombomys opimus | reverse complement strand
GTACCCAAACTAACTACCAGAGACTACCCAAATTAGCAAAATCAGAAACAAAAAGGGGAGCATAACAACAGATGCCAAAGAAATCGAAAGAATCATCAAGTCATACTTCAAAATCCTTTACTCCCCAAAATGGGGGAAAAAATTAGATACCACTTACCAAAGTTACATCAAAATCAGGTAAAGAATTCAGATAGACTTATAACCTTAATGAAATAGAAGTAGTCATTACAAGTCACACCGTTAAAAGAAAATATCCAGGGCTGGGTGGCTTTATAGCAGAATTCTACCAGATTTTCAAAGAAAAGCTAAGGCCGGCACTCCTCAAATTATTCCACAAAATAAACAAAATGAACACTGCCAAATCTGTTTTATAAGACCACAGTCACCCTGATACATAAACCACACAAAGACTCAACAAAGAAAGAGAATTTCAGCCTAATTTCTCTTATGCAAAAATACTCAATAAAATACTCACAGATCAAATTCAAGAACATATCAAAAAGATTATCACCATGTATAAGTTGGCTTCATCCCAGACATGCACAGATGGTTCAACATATGAAAATCTCTCAATTTAATCCACCACATAAACAAACTGAAAGAAAAGAAAAACATGTGATCATCTCATTAGATGCTGAAAAAGCCTGTGATGAAATTCAACACCCATTCATCATAAAAGTTTTGAAGATATCATGGAGACAAGGCATATACCCTAAACAGAGTAAAAGCAATTTACAGCATACCGATAGCCAACAACAAATTAAATGGAGAGAAACTCAAACAATTCTACAAAAATCAGAAACAAGACAACGCTGCCCACTCTGTTTGTATCTGTTCAATATAGTACTTAAAGTTTTAGCTAGAGCAATAAGACAACTAAAACAGGTCAAAATAATACAAACTGAAAAGGAAGAAGTTAAAGTAATGCTATTTGCAGATTATATGATACACATGCGTGTGTGTGTGTGTGTGTGGGTGTGGGTGTGGGTGTGGGTGTGTTCCCCAAAAACACTACCGTGGAACTCCTGGCAAATACCACAGTGAAGGGGTTGAATATAAGATTTAAAAAAAAAAAAAAGTTGTCCTCCTAGATACAAATATACAAATAACAAATTACCTGAGAAAGAAATCAGGGAAACAACACCTTTCACAAAAGCCACAAACAATGTAAAATATCTTGGGATAACTCTAACCAAGCAAGTGAAAGACCTGTATGACAAGATCTTCAGGGCTTTGAAGAAAAAAAAATTGAGGAAGATCACAGAACATAGAAAGATTTTCCATTTTCATGGAATGGTAGGGTTAACATAGTAAAAATGGCCATCTTATCAAAAGCAATCTGCAGATTCAATGCAATCCTAATCAAAATTCCTACACAGTTCTTAACAGACATTGAAAGAACAATACTCAACCTCATATGGAAAAACAGAAACCCAGGATATCTAAAACAATCCTGTACAATTAACGAACTTCTGGGAGTACCACCATCTCTAACTTCAAGCTCTACTACAGAGCTATAGTAATTGTTAATTGTTAAAAAGAATCGTGTTGGCATGAAAACAGATGGTTTGATCAATGGTATCAAATTGAAGACCCAGATGTAAATCCACATACCTATGGGCATCTGTTTGTTTGTTTGTTTGTTTGTTTGTTTTAAGAAGCCAAAATAATAGAATGGAACAAAGAAAGCATCTTCAAGAAATGTTGCTGGTCTAACTAGATGTCTGCATGTAGAAGAATGCAAATGGATCCATATATATCACCCTGCACAAAATCAAGTCCAAGTGGATCAAAGACCTCAACATAAAGATAGACAAACTAAAAGCAGTAGAAGATAAAGTGAGGAATGGCCTTGAATGTATTTGTACATGTGGTTTATGAACAGAAAGCATTAAATCTAAAAAGGTTCTGAAACAAAATATCTAAGAAATGTGAGACACTATGAAAAGACCAAACCTAAGAATAACAGGAATAGAAGACTCATAGCTTTAAGGCCCAGAAAATATTTTCAACAGAATCATAGGAGAAAATGTCCCCAACCTAAAGAAAGAGATGCCTATAAACATACAAGAAGCTTACAGAACTCCAAATGGATTGAACCCGAAAGTAAAATCCTTCTGCCACATAATAAGCAAAACACTAGGCATACAGAACATCAACAACAAAAGAATATTAAAAACAGCAAGGGAAAAGAGCCAAGTAACATATAAGGGCAAACTTACTAGAAGCTTATTCTCTGAGAAAATCAACAAGATAGACAAACCTTTAGCCAAACTGTCTAAAAGGCAGAGAGAGAGAGAATCCAAATTAACAAAATCAAAAATTAAAAGGGAGATGTAACAGCAGACAATCCAAAAAATCATTAGGTCTACTTCAAAACACCATACTCCACAAAATTGGAAAGTCTAAATGAAATGGACGAGTTTCGTAATAGATACCACTTAACAGTTTAAATCAAGACTAAGTTAACTATTTAAATAAACCTACAACAAGAAAATAGCAGGAATCAAAAAACACTGTTCACTGTTATCTCTCAACATCAATGATCAACATCCCCATCAATGGTCTCAATTCCCCAACTGAAAAACACACACAGAGAATAGCAAAATGTTTGCAAAACAAGATCCATACTTCTGTTGCAAATAAGAAATGCACATTAACATAAAGAATAGATATCACATCAGGATAAAAAAGGTTGGAAAAAGCTATTCCAAGCAATGAACCTAAAATAAAAAAAATACTTGTGAGGCCATCTTGATATTTCATAACGATAGACTGCAAATAAAAATTAATCAGATAGAGGGTTGGTGAACATTCTTTTTCAATCTGTAGGCTGTTGTTTTGTTTTGATGATGCCGTCCTTTGCTTTACAGAAGATTTTCAGTTTCATGAGGTCCCATTTATTGATCGTTGCACTTAGAGCCTGTGTTATTGGTGTTCTGTTCAGGAAGTTGTCTCCTGTGCCAATGAGTTCTAAGCTCTTCCCCACTTTTTCTTCTAAGCAGTTTAGTGTGTGTGGTTTTATATTGAGGTCTTTGATCCACTTGGACTTTAGTTTTGTGCAGAGTGATAAGTATGGATCTATTTGCATTTTTCTACATGTAGACTTCCAGTTAGACCAGCACCATTTGTTGAAGATGCCAACTTTTTTCCATTTGAATGGTTTTGGTATCTTTGTAAAAGATTAAGTTTGTGGGTTTATTTCAGGGTCTTCTATTCGATTCCATTGATCCACCAGTCTGTTTCTATGCCAGTACCATGCAGTTTTTATTACTGTTGCTCTATAGTACAGCTTGAGATCAGGGGTGGAGATACCTCCAGAAGATCTTTTATTGTAGAGGATTGTTTTAGCAATTCTGGGTTTCTTGTTATTCCATATGAAGTTGAGAATTTTTCTTTCCAGGTCTGTAAAGAATTGTGTTGGTAATTTGATGGGAATTGCATTGAATCTGTAGATTGCTTTTGGTAAGATGGCCGTTTTTACTATGTTAATCCTGCCAAGCCATGAGCATGGGAGATCTTTCCATCTTCTGATATCTTCTTCTAATTCTTTCTTCAGAGACTTAATTTTTTTTTCATACAAGTCTTTGACTTGCTTGGTTAGGGTTACACCAAGGTACTTTATGTCTTCTGTGACTATTGTGAAGGGTGTTGTTTCTCTAATTTCTTTCTCAGCCCTTTTGTCTTTTGTATACAGGAGGGCTCATACTCCAACCAAGGACCATTCATGGAGATAACCTAGAACCCCAGCACAGATGCAGCCAATGGCAGTTCAGTGTCCAAGTGGGTTCCATAGTAATGGGAACAGAGACTGCTTCCGACATGAACTGACTGGCCTGCTCTTTGATCACCTCCCCCTGAGGGGGGAGCAGTCTTACCAGGCCACAGAGGAAGACAATGCAGCCACTCCTGATAAGACCTAACAGACTAGGATCAGAAGGAAGAAAAAGAAACCCTCCCCTACCAGTGGACTTAGGGAGGGGCATACATGGAGAAGGAGGAGGAAGGGAGGGACTGGGAGAGGAGACGGGAGGGAACTAGAGGGGAGGATACAAAGTAAATAAAGTGTAATTAAAAATAAAATAAAAAACCTAATCATAAAAGAGAGGGAAGGATACTGCATGATCATCAAGGGGAAAAAAATCACAAAGAGGAGATTGAATTTCTTTACAGTACATGGGACCCTAAGTGTGTCAAAGAAACACTAACACAGGTTCAATCATGTATTGACCATCACCCACTGATAGGGGAGTCTTCAATACTACTTCTAGCCCACAGACAAGTCATTCATTCAGGCAAAATTTAAACAGAGAAATGCCAGAGCTAACTGATGTTCTAAACCGGATGGATCCAACAGATATTTACTGAACTACACAAAGGAAAAAATACCTTCATCTCAGTACCTAATGTTATGTTCTCCAAAACTGACCACACGCTTAGACACAAAGCAAGTTCAACAGAAAATTGGAGCAACAGTCTGCATCCCATCTGACCACCAGGGATTAAAACAGGATATCAACAATAAAAACAACAAAGAGCCCTTTATGTTTGACTGAAGCTTTCAGTGTGCCTTCTGGTGTACCATGGGAGTGTTCTCAAAGAGGAAAGGGAAGGAAAAATGTTGTAGCTAAATTACAATCTTGAAAATAAACTAAAATTAATAATGAAAACTACTTCTGCCACTCACAACTAAATTTGTACCTGAACTTTCTACTAGAGAGAGAGAGAGAGAGAGAGAGAGAGAGAGAGAGAGAGAGAAAGAGAGAGAGTGAGACCCCAACCATTATAACTGAAGAACAAAATGCTCCTTAGTTTTATACAAAGTTTGTAAAGGAGTTAGATTATATTTTTTTCAGTCTGAATTCAGTGCACTATTATCATGTAATCATGACTGTGTAACTGATTGAAAAATAAATTAACTGTTTAGATATCAGCAAGCTGATATTCCCTAGCATCTGAATCATCATAGCTTCACGGTTAGAACCATAGTTAAATCATTCCTATTTCTTGAAAACAAAAGCTGATGATAAGATTGAGATCTAAATGTCCTACTCTCATGATGCCTCCTTGATTTGACTGATCTTCTTATAGATAAGTGACTTTGGCTTAAAAAGTTTAGAAACTATTTATTACTAGTAAATTTCTTCAATTAGCACCCTTTAAAAGGACAAAGTTCTAACATTATACACATCCATTGCTCTTCTGTGTTTTTTTATATATTCTACACATTGAATGGTTCCATAAAAGGATGCTGTTGAAATGTGTATTGAACATTATATGACTTAATAATTTAAATATAAAATGTAAGAAAAGTAGCAGAGAGGCTGACATAGGGCACTTGAAGAAACAATTTTGTAATTTTGATTAACTGAAGTAGAGAAAGAGAGTATGAGAGAGAGAGAGAGAGAGAGAGAGAGAGAGAGAGAGAGAGAACATTCATAAATGACAGAGGACTGTTTGTGAGAGTCAGTTCACACTTCTCACTATGTGGGTCCTAATTATTGCATATAGGTTGTCTGGCTTGGCAGTAAGGAAATTTACCCATTAAGCTGCCCTCCCAGTCCATTTACATGACAGTTAAGTCCCTTAAAATCAATACAAAACTGGAAAAAAATCAATATTCAACACCTAAATATTTAAAACTGATCAATATCAAATGCGGTGAAGAGGAAAATTAATGAAGTGGAGTCCCCAAATCTGCCAAGAACAGATCTCAAATTAACCAGAAGATAGGGAGGACATTTTGGACTTGGCTTTTCCGAGGTAGATCATGATAAAGTGACATAAATGGTGGTGGAGGTGGTAGAGGTGGTGGTGGTGATGGAGGTGGTGGTGTTTGTGGTGGAGGAGGAGGAGGAGGAAGTTGTGGTGATGGTGGTGGAGGTGGTGGAGGAGGTGGTGGAGGTGGGGTAGTGGTTTACCTGATCCTAAACCTTTCAGATGCCTGTAAACATGATAATGTCCCCTAATAAACAGAAGGGTCCCTGAACAATAACAGCAGTAATAATAGTAACATTAATTCAAAATAAATCCAGCACTTTGTAACTTTTCCAAACAAGTATTTTTCTATGGGAAGCAAATCTTAATGAAATTATATGCTGTTGAAGATTTATCATAAAACATAAGTCTTTCTATTGTAATTTTCAAAAATATCTTAGTTATGGCAAGATTGTTTTCAGAAACCTGAACTTAAGCTTTTATGTTTGTGACTGAATCTCTGAAAAGAAGAGTTGTAGAAATTAAGAACTAAATTCAGGATAATAAACATACTAAGATTTGTACACCTAAAGAAGCTAGGCAAGGAGGATAACCCTGGGTAAGATGATCAATCCTCATGCAGAAAGGCAAAGGGGATGGACACTGGAAGAGGGAGAAAACAGGCAACAGGACAGGAGCCTACCACAGAGGGCCTCTGAAAGACTCTACCCAGCAAGGAATCGAAGGAAATGCTGAGACTCATAGCTAAACAATGGACAGAGTGTAGGGAATCTTATGAAAGAAGTGGGAGATAGAAAGACCTGGAGGAGACAGAAGCTAAACAAAGAGAGCAACAGATCAAAAAAATCTGTGACCAGGTGTCTTTTCTGAGACTGATACTCCAAACAAGGATCATGCATGGAGATAACCTAGAACCCCTAGAAACCCTGCACAGATGTAGTCCATGGCAGCTCAGGCTCCAAATAGGTTCCCTGGTAATGGGAACATGAACCCATTCATGTCTCTGACATGAACTCAGTGGCTGGCTCTTTGATCGCCTCTTCCTGATGGGACATCAGCCTTACCAGGCTACAGAGGAAAACAATACAGTCAGTCCTAATGAAACCTGATAGGCTAGAGTCAGAGGTAACTGTAGGAGGTCCTCCCCTGTTAGTGGACTGTTAGTGTCCCTCCCCTGGGAGGGACATGGGAGGAAATGAGGAAGGTAGGGTAGGATTGGGAGGAAATGAGGGACAGGGCTACAGCAGGAATACAAAGTGAATAAACTGAAATTTATAAAATATAAATGAATTTTTAAAAAGTGAAAAAGAACGAAATTTAGTATTTAATGTCCAAACAAGAGCAGATTTCCATACCACTTAGATATGAAAGATATACAGTTATCTATTCATCTAGTTACCTATCAGTAAAATACAAGCCCAATTCATATTTACTTATTAAATAAAACATAAATACAGGAGGACTGACTTTTTTGAAATTAATAGCAAATTGTGATCAGCAGTCAAATAAAATGAAACTGAAGAGTGAGGAAAAGTTATTGTCCAAAACCATAAAGACAAAAGCAAGAAGGAGTTTGCATTTAATTTCTTATGTTTAAATCATTCTGAGAAAAGTTATAGGTTAGTTTTGATGGTCTTTTAATAATGCTGATGTATAAGAGGATCTGTCATTTTTGAAAAATTCTACAAAGCACTAATGATACATATAAACAACCCAGCTCCAGTATACAACTCTGTTACTAATTAACTCATGCCTTCCTATTTATTACCACTGTGTTTATTAAGTCATATTGGGTTTATCCATTTTCACTACGGCAACCTGTTTCTTTTATAACAAAAACTCATTTATATCTAACACTGTTGGTTATGAAAGTAGTTTAGGTTCTTATTGAAGGCCCTCAGGAGTAATTGTCCACAGCAGAGAACCATTACACCATCCTGGATGTTTAACAAGACAGGTGACTAGCATATCAATCATTCACCAAGTCAGTATTGAGATTTTTAAGGGAAGCCAGCCTGGCAACAGTCCCCATAGTCCTAGTCTCCAGACAACACTATCTATCTAGCGGAAAATATTTGCTATGCCATATTGGTTGTTTACAGAATCCAATACACATTGAATTCTCTGATTCTATTTTGTTTCCTGGAATGCATTTAAATTAGGGAAATCAGCATTAAGAGGACATGGGACTAGCCAGGACTGAAGATAACAAAAGTAGAGGACTCTGCAGGAACTTAAAAAACAGCCTCTAAAGCCACTGTTTCTTTTGCTTGTATTAAGGCTACCATCCACTCCTGTTTAAACTGTTTTCCTTAGGACTTCATTATGCTCCTCAGAAGACTATTTCACACTCTATTAGTTACAGTCAATTTTATCGTATCACTTTCAGCATTACACACCCACGGTTCTTGATGCCTCTTAAAGCATATCTCTTCCTTCTTGGTATTTAATAACCTGTAGCCTGGAACTTCAATTAAGGAATAATTTTACCCTTTATGTCAGTGTAGTGTTAAGTGGAAAATTCCAGGCTGAATGTGTGAAGGTGAGGTGGTGAGCTGCGCGGCTATTTTGTGTCTAAAATATTGTACACATCTTGGAAATGAGTCCAGAGTGGGCAACCCCCATTTTTCAGTGCTGAACAGTGGCTGGCTCAACGGAAAGACGGGCTTCCACAATGCATATGGTCCTTTATGAAAGTTCTCAAACTTTGTAACTTGTTAATTTACAGATTATGCATAGTAAAGGTGAAGATACTTTCTGTGTTCCAGGACAATAATCGGAAGATACATGAACTGAAAAAAATTAAATTTCATATAAAAGTAATGAAATGTATATGTCTTTAATCCCAGCATGTGGGAAGCAGAAGCAGGTGGGTATCTGCGTTTGAGGTCAGCCTGGTCTACACAGCAAGTTCCAGAGCAGTCAGGGCTACACAGAGATACCCTGTCTCAAAAAACAAAACAAATAAACAAAAAAAGCGACATGCCCTAATGTTTTTGATATGTGCCTATAAGTGGCTAACTTTTGTTTTAAACGATATTTTTAATTATTTTTTAAATCTCACACATGTATAGTGCGTACTATACACGCGATCCCTGCGCCTCCCACTCCCTTCCTTTCTAACCCCACCGGGTTCTCCCCGGAATATCTCCCTTCCAATTTCGTTGACTTTTTGGTTTGGTTGTTTGTGATAATCTACCAAGACCAACTAGTGCTGCCCATGCATGCATGAACGTGAGGTCATTTTACCAGGGCATTGGCACCATTAAGGAAGCCACCCTCCAAAGAAAAGCAGCTCTCCGTCTCCCAGAGGCCATCGTCAGCCAGAACAGCCTCCGCTCTGAGTGGTACCTCAGGAATCACCTCCCCCTGCCCAGATTTTTAACTAGCTTACTCTAGAATGGGTCTTGTGTGGTAACCGCAGCTTCTGTGCAATTATATGTGTCACAGCTACGCCTTACCCAGAGGACAGCATTTCATAGCTTGCCTCCACATTCTCTGTGTTACACTTTCCTTCCACTTCCCTTTTCCTTGGCATGTCCTGAACCTTGGAAAGAGAAAGTTGATACCGATGCCCCATTTAATGCTCATCACTCTCAATCTCTTCTTCTGAGCACTGTGAGTCATATGAATTCCATTAATTAGTATCCATTACAAGAAAAAGCTTCTCTGACTGAGGTTGAGAGCAGGACAAAAATATGGATATAAACACAACAACTTAGAAGGCAGCTTGATAATATAATCATTGAAAAAAATTCTTATGCCAACGAGTTCTTCAACCTTAGGTTCTATCCATGTTTATATGATTAGGTATGAATTCCTAAATAGAGATCAGGACTAATCTGATTAATAAAATGGCTGCTCATCCAAAAATAATCTTACCATGACTGTGTCAGTGGGCACAGCTTGCCTGATAGATCACTATTGTAGCATGAAGGGTCCAGTGCTAGAAAACCATTGATGCCTTTTCTCCCCCACAGCCTTCATAGCACCTCCCAGAACTATGAAAGATAGTTGGCAGAGCCGCTTCCTGGTCAATTTAAGATTGATTCCTCTATGTCCTGAAGCTAAAATATGTGTCCTTCTGCAATAGGGTCTTATCACCTAGTTTTGGTAGAGAATCAAGATCAAGGAAAATATCCCATTTTGTTTTGGGTGCCTCTCGAGCCGGTCTGACTTGTAACTCATAGTGACGCAATCTGTTCTTGGTGCTATGATTTTCAGTTACTAACCCATGTCTTTTGGTTAACAATGTTCATTAAAGTGGAGCACCTATTTGTTCAAAGTCCTTTTTCTTCTCATGTTTTTAATTATCTTAAAAACAATGGATTTTCATGAGATTTATTTATACAGTTGAGACAACAATAATGTCTAACATTCTCTTCAGTAGTTGGTGAAGAAGTAGAACAGTTGACATAAATTTAGCTTATATTGCAAGTCATGATTTTACCCTTTGTGACATTTTAGTTTAACCTCTATAATGTTTAAGTCTTTTCAAGTAATATGCATAATACCTTAAAAACAAAGAAACTATTGGGTTCCTTCTTAGAAAATAAAAAACAAAACTTGATTTTCTATTATGCAGCAGAAAGAGCGAAGTCAAGAAGCAAGAAAAATAAAAAGATATATTCAATCACCTCGGTGGGTTTTTTGTTTTGTTTTTGTTTTTTGTTTTTGTTTTTGAGAGTTGAGTTCAAATAGTATAACAGAAGATACCAAATCAACAACTGTTGCCTTTGATAAAATAGCAGATACTCAAGAAATTCAAAACACAGATATTAGAAATCTAAAGGCTGTGGTTTTGGATCATTTCATAACAGATTGGCCTCAGAAAGTGCATAAAGGTGGTCAGTGCCTCGGAGATCAACACATCAGACTTAATTGAGGAGCACATGAACCAGCAACAATGAAAAAAAGAATCCCACACTGAGCAGGTGAAGTTTAAAGACACAGGGAGCCCATCGAAGTGGAGAAGGAACGTGTACTGTGCAAGAATCACTTTTGGGTGAACAAATCAGTGTATGATGCAGACACCCTTGCCATCTGGACAAATTATTGAAAGCAGTTTTCCAGAGGGAAGCTATTTGCTTTTCAAGAGGTTCAACTCAGAAAAACATTTCCCATGCGACTGTTCACATGAATGGCTTACTACTGGGGTCAACTGTTCTATAATAATAATAAAAAAGCTTCCAATGTTGGGCAGAGTGCATGGAATCTTATGGAAGAAGTGGGAAACAGTAAGATCAGGAAAAGACAGGAACCCCACAAGGAGAGCAACAGAACCAGAAAATTTGAACACAGGGGTCTTTCCAGAGACTCATACTCCAACCAAGTACCATGCATGGAAATACCCTAGAACCCCTGCACAGATGTAGCCTATGGCAGTTCAGTGTCCAAGTGGGTTCCATAGTAATGGGAAGAGGGACTGCCTCTGACATGAACTGATTGGCCTGCTCTTTGATCACCTCCCCCTGAGGGGGGAGCAGCATTACCAGGCCACAGAATATGAGAATACAGCCACTCCTGATGTGATCTGATAGACTAAGATCAGAAGGAAGGAGAGGAGGACCTCCCCTATCAGTGGACTTGGGGAGAGGAATGCATGGAGAAGGGGGAGGGAGGGTGGGACTGGGAGGGGAGGAGAGAGGGGCTTATGGGGGGGATACAAAGTGAATAAAGTGTAATTAATAAAATAAAATTTAAAAAAAGATTAAGATTAAGAAAAATTAAAAGCTTGCAATAGGTGTAGACAGTACACAGAAACCCGGAAAACTGAGGACAGTATAGAACAAGTGAATCACATGTACCACCTTGCAGAGAACAGGAGCAAGGACAGAATCTACAGGGACTCAGAGTTATCCATCACCTTCTGCCGCCTGGATGGTAACCATGGCGCTCAGCCTTTCCCAAGGACAAGCTATCCTGCAGTGCCTCCTTCCAACCAAGCTACACACGCGTGCGCGGAGAATTCTCAGACGCAATGAGGCCCGAAGTCTCCCTCGTCTGGCTTACCACGACCAGCTGAAGACAGGAGAATAGACACGGCCAGTGAAAATGTTTATTTTAGATGCTTCAACATTTGGAACACTCGGCGCAGCTTTCCTTTGGCAAAGGGAGAGTTCTGCCTTCTAGTTCTGCTTTAAGTTTTCAATCATAATGAGGATGAATTTGATTCTACTTTGTGTATCAAAACTAAAATAAAGTCAGCAAAGGAGAACAAAGCCTGTTGTTTCAAGAAAATGATATAGCATCATGAAATGTAAAAACATTCGCAAGACAACACAGGAAGCTTGTTATGTGATTTCCAATGTGTATATATTTAAATGTGTATTCTATAACCAAACAACAGTACATCATTTAATATTTAATACAGCTCCAAAAAGTGATACTGAAGATCCTTTTACTAAACTTGTTCTCAGATAGACTTTCTCAGTCATATCTAAGACAAGCTTTTCAGCAGTAACATGAAAACTGCTTCTCACTTTTATGAAAAGATGTGCATCTAATTCAGCACTATTCAAATTATAGGCTGTTACATACCAGCTTGACAGTATCCTATATCACACTTTTATGTGTTGAGAGAGTTTCCTTCACATAAAATGGACAGAATACAAAGTATTATTACCCTGTAGAAGGAGGTAAATAAGGAAATATAAAATATCAATTGCAGGATCACAAATATATTAAGAATTCTTCCTGATACTTGTTACTAAATCATCAAGAATAAAAATGGCATCACACACAGAAGGAAATATGACTGTTGGAAGAACTTAGAAAAAATCACATATTCTCAGTTATTAAAAATTTAAAATATCTACCCATATCTTTAGAAGTAGGCGCCAATATATGACTTAGTTTTTCTAAGAAAAGTTGTTTCCATGGTTTAAAATGTGTGCATCTATTAATTGATGACCTACATGCTGCCTTTGGCACCTTAAATAAATTTGGGTGTATTTGGATTGTTTATCTGGGACGAAAAAATTAAAGGAATACCATTTATTTGATTTTTGCTGGGCTGATGCTTTGGAGAAATCATTTCCAGATGCCTGGAGATATAAAATACACTAAAGCATATTATCTTAATTCCATTTCAAAGATAGATGGATCAAAAGTAAATAGAAGCCATTTCTTCCATCCACTTTCTCGATGCCAACTAATCAGCCAAACCCACAAGAATGAGGCTCATAATTAATAAAGCTTTTAGAAATAATGCTGCAAATAAGACTCCCTGCTCATTCTCAAATCTCCAAGTTATTGGATTCCTGTGACTAAAAACTCTACCCAGCTGGCTTAATAGCATTCTAGGCCCTGAATTATCTCACATAGATGATTTAACACACAAACAGTGATATTCTTCTTCAAGCAACATAAATGTAGTTAAATTTTTCCCTAGGAATGTTTGAAAATCTCCTTTCTTCTGCATGCTACAAATATCCATGAAGCAGTGAGTCAGCTAATGATATCAGATAGCAGTGGGATTCATCTTATTTAAGGTGCAGCTGCAAAAAAAAAAAACATAAAGAGAAATAGATGTTTGACTTGAAAATTGTATAAACCAAAAAAAAAAAAAAATGTGAGTCTCAGAATTCTGCGTTTGCTAAGCAGGTCCTTTATCCTTGATAAGACTTATTTTCCCTTTTTAGCAAGGAGATGTATACACATAAAATTATGTCCAAATTATATAATGCAGTTTACTTTTCACAAAATAAATACATAAATATATTCTCACAATTTTTAAAGAAAGTGCTATGGAAAACAGACCAGAAGCAAACATAACAATGTATGTGCTTCTACCCAAATAAAACTATCTGTTGAATTTCCAGTAGTCTTGAGCAAATTTCCTGTTTTTTAATATAGAGGACATGTTCTTGGCTGTCTTTTTTACTCAATACTCAATATATGTGTATAAATGTGTTTCCGTTAATTTATCAATAATTATTTCTTATTTATTATAGTATAGTATCCTATGATATGACAATGCCACACTTTATCCATTCCACACAGGACAGATACTCGGAAACTCCTCACTTTCAGTTATTGAAAATAATACTGCAAATACATGCAGTTAGACAATATCATATACATAGACTTAGTTGAATTAAAAGCAACAAACAGTAAAAAGGTGACATATGAAAGGGGAGAAAACAATTCCAATTCATATCATTTGGTGAGATCTTAATATACATAACTTATTAAACATGGATATTGAAAAGTTACTGATTTCCCATGGGGGGAGCAAATAAATTAATCTGATATGAGCTGGCGAAGTTGTGAGGAGAAAAAGCACCTGGGAAGATTTCAACATCTCCCAATAAATACTGCAGAAATGAAGACCAAAATTATAATGTAACATACACTCCATCAAGGAGGCCACAGTCAAAGCACAGACAATAGAAGCTGTTAGCAACGATGTAAGACACTGGAACCTTGTACTGTTGATAGGAAGGTAAAATGATGCAGTTGCTATGGAAAAACAGTGTAGAAAATTATCTAAACTTAAAGTAGGGGGCATATCCCAAAAGACCTTAAAGCCATTTCTCAAAGGTAAGTTAGCATGTTCACCTTCACCGCAGCATGTTTGCACAGACTAGCTGAGGAACGCTGTGGACCGCTGAATGGACAAACCAAATGGGACACGTGTATATTATCAGAATGTGACTCAGCGTTAGGAAAGAAGGCCTGTGCTCCAGCAAAGCTCTGCAACGTTAGCCTAAGCAAATTATCCAGTCCCCAAAGAACAAACACTGGCAGGCTCTGCTCATATGAAGTCCCTAAAGCAGCAGTTCTTAAGCTGTGGGTCGCGACCTCTTTGGCAAACCTCTGTCTCCAAAAATATTTACATTAAGATTCATAACAGTAGCAAAATTATAGTTACGAAGTATCAATGGAAATACTGCAAATGAGAACCACTGCAAAGCATTCAGAAACAGACATGGTTAAAATGTGTCAGTTTTTTACAGTTATGTGTTTATCATAAATTGAGTCAATGCATATCTATGTACTTACTCCTGTATTGTATTCTATTAATTTGTCTATCAGCCAGTTTTGTATCTGGCATTACAAAAAATATAATATTTAAATTTTTATATTTTAGGAAGATGCTGACTATGTTAGACTCCTAAAATATTTCTGTAAAATTAATCATGTAAATTTATATAAACATAACTAATAACATTTTAATTGGCATTACACTGACCCATTACATTTCCTACAAATCAATTTGTGAAAGAATATATTCTGAATTCACTGAAAAGAGCCAGATTTTTTAACAAGAGTACACAGCCATCCTTATATCTTATTCAAAGGATGAATTCTAATCAGAGACAGTGTCACGAAGAGATACCACCCCAGACCCTTTGCTTCTCTTCCTCTAGGGATGATAAATATTCATACCCATCTTTGTGATTTGTTCATCGCTATCCTTAGTGAGCAATAAAGCTCCTCACAGTTCAAAGAGCCATCAGGCACACCAGATCCAGACTGGTCCCACGTCTGTCATACTGAGGAAGAAAACACAGAAACTCACTGGCCTTCAGTGGATTTCATTCCTCTCAAGAGCAAATTTAGGTAGGAAAACTCCATTGTTCTTAAAATTATTTCTTTCTGTAAGATGATCTAATCTTTTAAAAGAACATATGGCTTTAGAAAAATATCTCACATTTAAATTTGATGCATAGTGGACTCCATGTATCTCACAAATACAGGAATTCACAAACAACAATGTTTCTCCGTAAAAAAAAACTGTGTTAATCAGTATGGACTTTAAAGGGGCTACACCAAGTAATCCTGCTCAAGCCACAGAGAATCAAAATATTTAAGTACATCAACAGTGCCACAGATGTGAGGTCTGGTCATTGATGTTCCTCTCACTTACTGTGACCTCTTCACATCCAGCTTGTTAATTAGCCATTTCCAACCAATCTTTGCTGAATGCATCCTCATCTGGAAAACAAGGCTAAGAAGTAGTGGTCTCCCACAGAAACATGGAAATATACACTTGAGGAAAACACCTAACATCTATTAGAGGAAAAGAAAGTAATAGCCAATGCACTATCAAAACACCCAAGTAAAAAGATATTATATAATTCAAGAACATACAGGAAGCTCAAATGTTACAGAAACACACCCTGCTGATTTCTGCAAGGAGGGTCATCTTTAATGTATCTAACGCTATGTTAATAGCTCTATGTAAACATGAGACATACATTTTCTAAATGTAAAGAGCACAGAGAAAGTCCTCATGGACAGCAGTTATTTGTTGTCCTTATACTACCCCTTTGGTAAAACTATATTCAATATGATCTTAGACACTGTGCACAGGGCTTTGATGAAGCACTGCCATAGCACAATAATTGTTCAAAGGTTCTGTTAAGTATTGCTGTGCTGACTAAATCAAGCATCACCAATGCTATAATTTGCAGTGATAAGGCTGCACTTTGGCAATTTTGGGAACATTGCAGCATATGGTGACAGATGCCAAGGGCATACTAATTAATGAGAAGATTAGCTCATAGATGTTAGTTCATCATAATGCATTTGCAGCCAACGCTTGAAGTGTAACTCTAAATCCAATTTAAAATGCTAAGGTTAATGCTGAGCAAAATTTTATATTAGTCCATCCAGTTGACACACACACAAACAAAATAATTGTGGTGTTTTGAACCAACAGGCTACAGAAAATATGGTGTCTCCATATTGTAGATTCTCATTTCCAGGAGGAACGATGCAGTGAGAAAAAAAAATACCTCATATGTTTTGAGTAAATGTCTTTGTCAAAAAATACTTTTAACATTCCATTTACTACTCCTACTAATAGAGCAGACTTTTTAGTGTGGGCAGAAATTACAGGCAGAACATGCCCCAAGGCGTGGGCTTTGTTTGTTTGTTTGTTTGTTTGCTGGTTGGCTGGTTAGTTGGTTGGTTGGTGGTTGGTTGCTTTCCTTCATCTCTTTAAGCAAGCTAACTCAAACCTCTGGCAGTAAGGACCACCATGCTTATTCAAGAGATCTCCCTAACTAAGCAGTGCTCTTTGCTCGGTCCAGGTTTTCATGTATACACTTTATAATTTTACAGCAATGTTAAAAAGCATGAGTTCTGCAGACAGACTGCACATATACAAATTCATAGTGACCGCTGTGAGCTGATGGCCCTCGGGGTGAGCATCTAAGTTTCATTTGTAGTTGGAATCACTACAGTGTCTCCCTCAAGGAGTTGTTGCAAGAGTTAATTGCAATATTTCATGTGAAGCAGTTACAGCAGAGTCTGCCACAAAAGAACTATTATAAAATGTAATAATTTATTGTAATTATTGTTTCAGCAGTCAGATGAGATGGTTATTACAGCCACTATTATTATTGATGAGGAAATTAAAAGAATAGAGTTTTTAAATGGCTTCATGAAGATAAAAAAAATGTGGACTCAGCAATGGAACCTTAATCCAGTTCCCTGAATTCCAAACTCCAAGTTTTTCATTGCTGTTCCTGTCATTTAAGACAGAGGAAAAAGAAATGAAGTAGTATATATTTGATGGAATATGACATGTTTAATCTGAGTTACTTTTCTGAGTTACTTTTGCTCTATTTCAGCATAATTAGATTATCATATCCAAGGTAAGCACGTTAGTATCCCTTCTCTGTTGTCCGAATGTTTCAACACAAATGTGTATTTGACAGGTTGATTTGCTCATTAAAACAATGAAGATGGCTGTAGGAAAACTGACAAAAAACAACTTGTGCTATTAGCTACTCTTTGTGGAAATGCTCAAGTCATGCCAGGATGAGAGGGAACTAATACAAAATGTTTGA
Source organism: Rhombomys opimus (assembly GCA_010120015.1). Classification (NCBI taxonomy): domain Eukaryota; kingdom Metazoa; phylum Chordata; class Mammalia; order Rodentia; family Muridae; genus Rhombomys; species Rhombomys opimus. The sequence continues at coordinate 2,876,309 of REGO01000092.1, read as the reverse complement.
ACTGCCTAAACTGGAATCTAATATACAAGCTGTTAAAACGAACACTGAACATTACAACTTTGCACTTTAGCCCAGAATTCTGAAGGTTAATAATACAAGTATTTGCAGTTGGAAAGCACTGAGTTTCTAGGTTTGAAAATTGGAAATAGGCTCCTGTGCTGTTCCCTGTCTTCTCCTGCTTCCAATGTCTATTGCATTTGTCGTTATAAATGATTATTGAGCATCTTCCCTAGGGTTTTCCTTGTTGCTTAGCTTCTTTAGGAGTATAGATTTATTATGTTTATCCTATATTATATGTCTAATAACCACTTATGAGTGAGTATATATCATGTGTGTCTTTCTGTTTATGGGTTACCTCACTCAGAGGGACTGTGAAAGACTCTACTGATCAAGGTATTGAAGAAGAGGCTGAGACTCAGAGCCAAATTTTGGGCAGAAGGCATGAAATTTTATAAAAGAAGGGGGAGATAGAAAGACCTGGATGGTACAGGAGCTCCAAAAGGAGACCAAAAGAGAAAAAAAAAAAAAAACCTGAGCCCTGGTGGCCATGAAGAGAATGATACACCAACCAAGGGCAATGCATGGAGAGGACCTAAAACTCCTGCTCAGACATAGCTCATAGGCAGCTCAGTCTTCAAGTGGGTCCCTAGTAAGGGGAACAGGGGCTTTCTCTGGCACGAACTCAGTGACAGGCTCTCTGATCACTTCCCCCTGTGGGGTTCAGCCTTGCCAGGCCACAGAGGAGGACAATGCAACCAGTCCTGATGAGACCTGATAGGCTAGGGTCAAATAGAAGAGGAGGAGGACCTCGCCTATCAGTGACTAGGGGAGGGATATAGGGGGAAAAGAGGGAAGGAGAGTGGGTGAGATTGGAAGTAGACGAGGGAGGGGGCCACAGCCAGGATGCTAATGGAATAAATTGTACTAAATGACAATAATAATAACAATAAAGAAAAATTAGAAATAAAACCAAGCATCAAGAAAACATTCTTAGTTTGCAAGAAGATGTATTATTACTGTTGGCAATGAATCTTGAAATACTTCTCCAACTTCCTCCATGTCAGGTCCAACTCTCTCTGATGTCATGAACTTTTCATTTTCTTCCAAAAATTTTAAATAAAATAACAGCAAAATGAGCAATGTCATTATAAAAATGCTTAAATCTTCACTAGGAAAAAAAAGAATAAAGTTCTCAGTGAAATGGTTGCTGAGGAAAATCGGATGGGGCAATTCTTATGAAAATGGTCTTATAATTTGAAAGGCCGAAGCCTATATGATCTACATCAAAGGAGAAAATGAGATGTCAGGGTGAGTTTAACATATAAATATAACATATAAGTTCAAAGTCTGACCATTTATGGAAATATAACTATGTCGTTCTTTTTAAAAACACACAACTCATTATCAGATTTCATCGACTCTTCATTGATTTTATAAAGAATAGCTTGATCTTTAAAAAGCAAATCTAATTTTGGGTAGGCTTTCCCCTGATTGAATTACCACTTTTCTGAATGCATTTTTATTATCTCAAGTGCACTGAAAACTTTCTATCTCAATCTGATTCCTCTACATTTTATTTTTCTATCTTTTACAGTTTGTATGAAAACCCACTAGGATATTTTCCTAAAATACTTTAAGTGCCAAGTAATCCACGAACTGACTAGACTAAATTAATAGAAAAATTAATTTTGTATTTCCATAATGTAGTTTTATTACATTCTGGTGTAGAAAAAAATCTAATTAACTTCCAACTACAACAACAACAAAATCTACACATGAAAAATCTGTTTGAATGCTCAGTGAGGACAGATATTTAAGAACATCTGGCTCAAATTCTGGTCTTCTCATCTCAACCAAAAGGAAATAATATGAGGTTTTTATGTAGGAGCCAAATTCATGAAGCTCATTTCAGTCTGCAGAACTTAATATAAATTTAGTATAATTGTGCAGTTACTGTTGATTCTGTTACTTGCAAAACTGTGATATTAGTGTTTTTCCTCAGCATAAAGATTGCACAATGTTTTCTGTATTCCTGAAATATTTATTCCTTGCAAATAACTGAACTGGCCATACTACAGCAATTAAAATGATCCTCATTTCTTCCCCTTGTAAAAAAAAAACTCTCTGGACAGAAAGGTGGCTGAGTGGGGGAAGGAGCTTGTCACCCAAGCCTAAAAACATGAGTTCAGTCCTCACAACTTTGCATGGAATGGTGCCAGCCATCTTAGATTCTATGATAGAATTTTATCTCTATCTCAAGGCAATCCCAACTTTTTAAGAGATCTGAGTGTTTTCGTTGTTTATCACCAGGCACAATGCCATTCTACATCATAGAAAAACCTGACAGCAGAGACTTGGCAAATAGCTGGCAGCCTGGTAGACTAAAGAATCGTCAGCTGTAATTGGGGTTCACAAATAGGAACCTTAGAACGTAAGTAGAAACATGACATGTTTCATGTGCTACATGGAAACTTGTATAATCTCTTTGCTAGTCTCTTATACTTACAGATTACCTTTACAGACATGAAATTTCTTTAATTAAATTTAGGTCACCAGATAGTACAATCTTAAAGAAGTCATATATATATACATATATTTATATATATATATATGTATGTATATTACTACTTGATAAGACTATATGGCATATAAGACAGAATGAAGGATAGATAGCAACACAATTATGCGTCAAAAGGAAAAGAAAACTGTTGTTGAAGGAATATCTTAAAATCTCACAACGAGAAAGGTTTCCATTAGGCATAATTAGTACTTCCTCCAACGGCAGACCACGTTTTCCGGTATATGAGTGCACGGGAGGAGGAGCCATGCTGAAGGAAGTTTGCGGCTGTGGTGGCTTCGTGGTCTGAAAGGCTTCGCCATCTTCCACCTCTTAAGTTGCTTCTTTTCCCAGAGTGAAATGTGATCCATTACCTACCTGCCCCCCAGCCCTGTTGACTCAGGCTGTTTCTTGCCTTCCATACCACAATAGTCTCTCTCCCTCCAGAACATTAGCCCAGAAGAAACACCTCTAGATTGCCTGTGATCATAGATTTTCTTGTTTTTATCACGGCAACATGTTGAATCTCACTAATGAGGATATTTTCACTTTCTATCTTCATACTCCTTCCTACTTGCAAAGTAACCAAGCGCACAGCATTGCTGTCAGCATGTATGTTTATAATTAACCTGGTTGAAATTTCCTGAAACTGTTTGTTGATTTGACCGGAATTGTGGGACTTGTCAGTCACCTAGCAACCTTGCAAGGTTCTGTGTCAAAATAAAATGTTAAAGAAAAAAGCATCTTCTTACTAAACTGGAGATGATATCTTATCAGGAAGCCGGGGTGCCCAAAACTGACCGCACTGAACCCTTTTAATGTGTAACACTTCTCATTTCATGATATTTTCCTTCAATGATAACATTCGGCTTTTGTTTTTGTTTGTTTGGTTTTTTTCCTTGTTGCTTTGGAAAAAAAGATATGTGTGGTTTTTTTTTTTCTTGCCAATCTTGACCAAGAATTTATTTATTAATAGATTTTATTTTATTTTTCCAAAGTGCTTGCTTTGGCTGTTTTCCATTTTTCTGCCAGCACTGTTAAATATTTCCTTACTGTTCTTTCTTTTTCTTTTTCCTTTTTTTCATATGACTTTGTAATTCCTTTTTTGTAATTCCTTTTTTGCATGTTACATCAAATAATTTTGGAAGTCTTTTCTTCTCCAAACTACTGTTTTACTTCTTTTTTACAGCTTTCTGTGAATACTTTTTATTGTTTGTTTATTTATATTTGATGATCCATTATTTCCTGAACAACAATCTCATTCAGATCATTATAATATTTTCTACAAGTGGATGTCACAGTTTTCTACAGTCCTTTCATACTGCTTCTGTTTCAGAGAAATAGGTTTCTTATGTTAATAAAGAAGAAATCTGTGCCAGAATAGCTTCCATATATTAGGAGTCTTGAACTTTACCTTTGTAAATACATCACTTACGGTTCCTGAACACTGGTGGCAGCTGCCTCCTGGGCTCTCTTGCTTCTACTTTCTGGGCATCTTTATCACTTTGTTTCTTCCATCTCTAGTCACAACAATATTTGTGTTTTGCTAGGCATAGTACAAGAAAACCATCAGTTGCTGTGACAGCAAGTGTCACAGGAATCTTGTCAGAATTTTAAATACCTGGGAGATGGCCTTTGTGTGTCCATAGGAGATATCTTGATTGGGTTAATTGAGGTGGGAAGACCCATGTGCTATGGACAGGCTGTTCATTGGCTGGGGTTGGTCCTGTAGTATAAATGGGGAAATGAAAATGAAGAGCATGGGTTCCTTGTTCTTTGTTTCTTATTAAAAGAACAACTGCTCCAAGATTTTGCCTCCGTGACTTCCCTACCACAATATACCATGACCTGTAGTGCTGAACCTAAGGAAACCCTTTTTCCTTTAAGTTGCTTTAGTCAGGGTGTTTTTGCCACAGGAACAAAAAGAGAAACTAAGACAGTTAGGAGCCTAGTTTCTCAGGCTAACCAGGGACACTGTATTTTTTCATAGTCCTTCAACATGCATTCATTCCTAAACTGATGTCTTTGCCCCCCCCCCCCTTACAGGTTAGGCTGCATTTCTAATTCTGCTCACTGAAATCCCTGTCTTAACTAGGAATGCAAGACTCCTATTTTGAGATAATTTTTCTTTCTTGAGTATCCTCTTGCACAGTTGTCAAACAAATGTGAATTACTGCTATGGGTAGGTGAACAGATAACTTTATGTTTTGGGTTCTTAAAACTATGAAATTATTTTTATAGTTATTTAATTTTTAAAAAGATGTTACCCTATATGTTACCTTTTATTACTTTTTACGAAACTAGAGGCTAAATATCTATACCACAAATGCTGTATTTTCTGTATATATTTGTATTTTACCATTTAAGTATGGCAGATTGGCTTTATAGACACCTTATATTTATTTTCATAGTTTCTTGTCAGTATCTGAGTGTCTATGAAGATGTATATGAAGGATAAAAAGACCACTAATATTGGAAAATATGATAAGGATTAATAAGAACTGTTATTACTTTGTTATCTATATTTTCACAACTATTTTCCTGTGGCTTATACACTGTATTAAAAGACAAAGTATACAAAAGGAGGATTTTTCTCCATTGGAAGGGAGAAAATGTGGTATCTAAGGGAGTGATATTTCCATTAGCAACTAAGAGGCCCTATCTGTAACTATCACAGATAAATCCATTCTCTTCCTCATGCCTAATATCCCATTATCACTTTTTTTAAATAATTGTATGGCAAACCAGTTCATGATTAAAGGAAACCAAAACTGTACTCTAAGTTTCCACTAGTTTTAAAATACAGTATATGTTTACATCTTTGTCTATTGCATGTGGAAAGAACAAGCTACAATACATTAAAAATACATTGTACTTTTTAAATTTTTATTTATTTTTTTATTATTACAATTTATTCACTTTGTATCCCAGCTGTAGCCCCCTCCCTCATACCCTCCTAAACCCACCCTCTTTCCCTCTTCTCCTCCTGTGCCTCTCTCCGCTGACAGGGGAGGTCCTCCTCCCCTTCCATCCTAGCTTATCAGGTCTCATCAGGACTGGCTACATTGTCTTCTTCTGTGGCCTGTTACAGCTGCACTCCACCCACTGGGGAGGTGATCAAAGAGCCAGCCACTGAGTTCATATCAGAGACAACCCCTGCTCCCCTTACTAGGGAATCTGCTTGGAGGCTACATCTGAGCAGGGGTTCTAGGTTATCTGTATGCATGGTCCTTTGTTGGAGTATTGGTCTTTGCAAAGACACCTGTGCCCAGATTTTTTGCTTATGTTGATCACCTTGTGGAGCTCCTGTCCCCTCCAGGTCTTTCATCTCCCCCTTCTTTCATAAGATTCCCTGCACTCTGCCCAAAGGTTAGCTATGAGTCTCAGCCTCTGCTTTGATACCCTGCTGGGTAGAGTCTTTCAGAGGATATCTGTAGTAGGCTCCTGTCCTGTTCCCTGTTTTCTCCCACTTTTGATGTCTATCTCATTTGCTTTCTGAGTGAGGATTGAGCAACTTCCCCATGGTCCTCCTCCTTGCTTAGCTTCTTTAGGAGTATAGATTTTACTATTTTTATCCTATATTATATGTCTAATAACTGAGTATATACCATGTGTGTCTTTCTGCTTCTGGGTTACCTCACTCAGGATGATCTTTTCTCTTTCTCACCATTTGCCTGCAAATTTCATGATTTCCGAGTATTTAATTGCTGAGTAATATTCCACTGTGTAAATGTACCTATATGTGACACAGGGCTAATATCTGGAATATATAAAGAACTCAAAAAGTTAAACACCAACAAATCAAGTAATACATTAAAAATGGGGTACAGACTCTGACATAATCTTATAGGTCTGTTCTTTGATCACCTCCACCTGAGGGGGGAGCAGCCTTACCAGGCCACAGAAGATGACAATGCAGCCATTCCTGATGGGATCTGATAGACTAAGATCAGAAGGAAGGAGAGGAGGACCTCCCCTATCAATGGACTTGGGAGGGGCAAGCGAGAAGAAGGGGGAGGAAAGGTGAGACTGGTAGGGGAGGAGGGAGGGGCTTATGGGGGATACAAAGTGAATAAACTGTAATTAATAAAAAATAAAAAAGATTAAAAAATGGAGTACAGAGCTAAACAGAGAATTCTCTGTAGAAGAATATCAAATGGCAGAGAAGTACTTAAAGAGATGCTCAACATTCTTAGTCATTAGGAAAATGCAAATCAAAATGACCCTAAGATTTCACCTTACATCCATCAGAATGGCTAAGATGAAAAACTTAAGTAACAACACAAGCTGGAGATTATGTGGAGAAAGAGGAACTCTCTGCCATTGGTGGTGGGAATGTAACCTTCTACAACCACTTTGGAAATCAATCTGGTGTGTTTTCAGACAATTAGGAATAGCATTTCCTCAAAATCCAGCTATACCACTCCTAGGCATAATCCAAATTATGCACAAGTATACCATAGGACATTTGCTCAACCATGTTCGTAGCAGCTTTATGCACAACAGCCAGAATCTGGAAACAGCCCAGATGTCCCTCAACTGAGGAATGGATTCACTGTACTTTTTATATTTGTTTGTTTGTTATTCACTTTGCATTCTGGCTATAGCCCCGTCTCTTGTCTCCTCCCAGTCCAATCCAAACTCCTTCTTCTTCCCCTATGCCCCTTACTTAACCACTGATAAGGGAAGGCTTTTAAAAATAGTTTAACTGATATTGATTATGTCCTTAAATTTTCAAAATACATGTCTCTAAAGAGAGGGTCAATATGAACAATTATTTTATGGAAAATGATCTCTACTAAGCATCATTCCTAAGCAGATATAATGGTTCAGGTGTGATTCTGTAATGGGCATTTTCTTGATTTGTAGGATCATTGTGAATGAAAGTCAAAAATATCACTCACTTTTCATGATGTCTCTTCAAGAATGGTTAAAGCTTCTATAAACAGTTCTGAATGTCCTCCCGTGTGAGGAAAGGAAAATGTGTTTCATACACTGATACCTTTGACATATTTCTCCACTGTGTTTCTTCTACAATCATAATTTATGTTTTGTTTGTGCTAAGAAGAGTGTGTACCTCCTTTTCGAGTCACTCTTCATCATAAAAGATGTCTCCAAGGAACTGGAGTTTAGCTCTAATCACATTGGTAAGTAAAATATTAATATGTTTTAGTTCCATCACATTAGTACATTTAAGAAATTAGGTCCTACATAAAAAGCCTATACACCACAAATTTTGAAAATGTAAGTGAAGTGGACAATTTCCTTGACAGATTCTACTTACTAAAGCTGAATCAAGATCAGGTAAATAAATCAGATAGCCCTATAACCCCAAGGAAATAGAAGCCGTTATCAAAAGTCTCCCATCCAAGAAGAGTCCAGGGCCAATTATTTCAGCATAGAATTCTACCAGACTTTTAAAGAAGAGCTAAAACCAACACTCTTCAAACTATTCCACAAAATAGAAACAGAAGGAATATTACCAAACTCACTCTATGAAGCCACAGTCACCTTGATATCTTAACCACACAAAGACAACAAAGAAAAAGAATTTCAGACCAAATTCCCTTATGAACATTGATGCAAAAATTCTCAATAAAATACTCACAAACCCCAACTAAGAACACATAAAAGATATCATCTATCATGAACAAGTAGGCTTCATTCCAGGCATGCAAGGGTGGTTCAATATATGGAAATCCATCAACAAAACAAACTGAAAGAAAAAAAAAAACACATGATCATTTCCTTAGATGCTGAAAAAGCATTTGACAAAATTCAACAGCCATTCATGTTTAAAGTTTTGGAGAGATCAGAGATACAAGGCACATACCTAAACATAGTAAAGGCAATACACAGCAAGCCTATAGTCAACATCAAGCTAAATGGAAAGTTAAATCAATTCCACTGAAATAAGGTATAAGCCAGTGGTGTCCACTCTCTCTGTATCTCTTCAACATAATACTTGAAGTCCTAGATAAAATAATAAGACAACTAAAGGATATCAAGGGGACACAAATTGGAAAGAAAAAAAGTCAAAGTGTCACTATTCACAGATGATATGATGGTATACATAAGTGACCCCAAAAATTCTACCAGGGAATTACTACAGCTGATAAACACCTTCAGCAAAGTGGCTGGATACAAAATTAACTAAAAAAAAATCAAGTATTCATAGGTGTGTGGGTTTATTTCTGGGTCTTCTATTCGGTTCCATTGATCCTCTTTTCTGTTTCTATGCCAATACTGTGCAGTTTTTATTAGTATTGCTCTGTAGTACAGCTTGAGATCGGGGATGGAGATACCTCTAGATGATCTTTTGTTGTACAGGATCGTTTTGGAGATTCTGAGTTTTTTTGTTTCTCCATATGAAGCTGAGAATCTTTTTTCAAGGTCTGTAAAGAACTGAGTTGGTATTTTTGATGGGAATTGCATTGAATCTGTAGATTGCTTTTGGCAGTATGGCCATTTTCACAATGTTAATCCTACCAATCCATGAGCACGGGAGATCTTTCCATCTTCTGAGATCTTCTTCCATTTCTTTCTTCAGCGACTTGAAGTTTTTCTCAAACAGGTCTTTCACTTGCTTGGTTAGTGTCACACCAAGGTACTTTATGTGGTTAGTGGCTATTGTGAAGGGTGTTGTTTCCCTTATTTCTTTCTTGGCCCTTTTGTCTTTGGTATACAGGACTTCTGATTTTTTTGAGTTGATTTTGTATCCTGCCACTTTGCTGAAGGTGTTTACCAGCTGGAAGAGTTCTCTGGTTGAATTTTGGGGTCGCTCATGTATACTATCATATCATCTGTGAATAGTGACACTTTGACTTCTTCCTTTCCGATTTGTATCCCCTTGATCTCCTTTAGTTGTCTTATTGCTCTGGCTAGGACTTGAAGTACTATGTTGAAGAGGTATGGAGAGAGTGGGCAGCCTTGTCTTGTCCCTGATTTCAGTGGGATTGATTTAAGTTTCCCTCCATTGAGTTTGATGTTAGCTATAGGCTTGCTGTATATTGCCTTTACTATGTTTAGATATGTGCCTTGTATTCCTGATCTCTCCAAGACTTTAAACATGAATGGGTGTTGGACTTTGTAAAAGTTTCTTCTATAACCCTCTGCAATCTGAAAGTAGCAAGATAAAATAAACCCATCTTTCCCCAAGACACTTTTAGTCATGGTGTCCATGACTAGAACAGCATCCTATTTATGACATAAATCAGAGACGAATGGCCTCTGGGAGATTGTTAGATGGACACCCTCTTAATTCCAATGCAAGTATAATGGAGCCTCTTGGAATCTTCTTGAAGGAAAGTAGAACTTTTCAGTTTTTCAGTTGAATATTGTTCGGATCAATAATTCCCAAATGAGCATGTTTAACAGTAACCCGTAATGAAGTATGTCTGAACTACAAAATCAAAGACAGAATCTATGAGTTATTTAGCAACTAATCATTTACACAAAATGTTTAATATCACTGTCTTTCAAAATATTGCATCAAAACATAAGTTGTAAGATAATGGAAAGACTTGCTTTCTATAAGACGGATGTCAAGCTGAACCTGTGCACCATCCCTCTATGATCTGCACAAGCTCACTTGGTGAAAATGCACTACCTGCTTGCCCCTGCACTGTGCTTCTAAGGGTTTCACTGCTTTGAACTTCATGTTATGGGAAATACATATGTGTGCCTGGACATCAGAATCCTGTACCCTTTCTGCCCATCTAAATAAAATCTTCTACCTTTGTTTCTTTATTATATTATTGGTAAAGCCCTAATGATTTCTGATTGCTTTAAGGTGCATAGCTGAAAGAACATCTATTCTATTATTCTTTTCCTCAAAACAATCTTTTATGTGTCTAGAGAATTAGAATGTATTTTGCAATTGAATGCTTTGGCAAACAGAAGGATAGAAAGAGAGTAAATTGCCTAATCAAAGGAACAGAGGTTTGCAGCCTCAACACTAAAGTTTTAATGGCAGGGTCTCACTGGGGTCAGCCCACTAAATTATAGATTATTTTCCTATTTCATTACCCTGCTTACCTTTTATTCTGAATTAGTGAACCCGGGAGTCATGCTCAGAAGAATTGTTTTGTTAGCTGTTTTTCTGGCTGTCCATTGGAAGAAATAAAATGGGTGATAATCTCATACCATTCTGACCAGAAGTCTGTAAATAAGAAGGGAAGAAGGCTGGACGGTATACTCCGTGCTCATGAGCACAACCTCTTTTTAAGATCATTCTTCTCATCTTTTCATTTAGAGATTTACTAAAGCCTCACCAGTGCCAAAGGATATAAAGGAAAGTTGTAGGAACTCCTATGCTGCCTGTTCTTTTATGTGTTTTTTTTATTTGCCTACATATTTCAAGGAATTCAGAAGAATGGAAACTTTTGGAAATATGTTGGAAGAGATCATGTGGTGCTTTGTAGGTGTCAGGATGGTCATTCTAGTCCATGTGTGTTCTGAGAAGCATGAAAATGTTGCTTCTCATTTCTACATTTCACATTTAGAGGACAAACAGTACATGGGAGCAAAAATAGCCCGTGAGTACATCCAAATGATTGCTGATGTAAAAAAAAAAAACAAACATATATTTATATACACTTGTGTTTATATGTATATGTTTTACTGATATAATCATATATCATAAATTATATATATTTATGAAATATTGCAGGAGAATCTAGATTTCCAACTTTAAGAACACAAAATTAATTGAAGATTTTTAATTGATTTACGAAGTACTAATTTTACATATAAAATTTTCATACATTCTTAGTAGTTAAACCCCGTAAACTTTACCTCCTCTGTCCTTTGCCCCACTCCCTGATTAAACCTCATACATTGCCCATCTTTGTTTCCATGTAACATCTGTCCTGCTGCACCCTCTCGCTTAAAGAACCCTCCTTCCCAATGGCCTCTTTCACTTTTCTGTTATAAAATGTACTCTATGTTAAAAATAAAACTTTTAAAAGTAGATTTAAAAGATAAAGCTCCTTATTGTTTGGGTTATGCTGCTCCTGAAAGTCAAGAGTTATGAAACCATCGGGCCAGAGCCAGGTGTATGATAGTATCTTATAAGGTCCAGATAAGTATAGTACCATAGGCCCCCTAAAACAACACAAGCGCCTCCCATTCTTGGTTACCCACTAAAATTAGGCAATAAGAACCTATCATAAAACACAGAATACCTTGTTTGTAAGGTGGAGCTGAGTTGGAAGCTTCCTCCCTTATAGTTAGTTTTCATAGTTGTGGAGGGCTATGAAAAATTCCAAGGAGAGAGTGAGAGACCTTAGCAACCATGCTACAGCTTGAATAATAATCTCTATTGCCAAGGTGTCATTCAAGACGATCCCACTGGCAAAATCCTGGAACAACTGCTATGGTGGTAAGCAATCACCATCCGAATTGATATAACACCTGCTGCACGAGAGGGAATTAATGTCTTGAAGTACTGAAGTACAGTGTTGCCAGTCAAAATCCCATGGCCCAGGAGGTTTTAAAACTTAAGGGAAAACTCACCACTGTTTACCTAAATTGTCATGGCATCAAGCTGCATTGTAACAGCAGGAAGACAAGTCCCTCAAAATCAACAGAGAAGACCCCATTTGAACGCACAGAAAATGAAGAAGCAAGCACAGAGCCTGAACATGTCCAGACCAGGTTCTTTGTGTTTTCATTGGAGCTTTCAGTTTAATATTTTTATGAGAACTCCTG
>REGO01000092.1:2831669-2850421 GCA_010120015.1 Rhombomys opimus | reverse complement strand
TGTGCTTTCAGATTAAGTGTCCCATTCACGCCTGGATGGAATGTTCTGTATTAATGTTCACTTTCTAGAAGTTACCAGTGTTCCCTTGGGTCTCTTCTGTGTGACAATAATCTCATTCATAACAGCAGATCTCTCATGTCAGAGAGATCTCTAAAAAGCCCCAAGACTTAAAACCATCTCGAGGACCTCATTCAAAATACAAATCCGGCAGTCTGGGGACACATTCCAACCAGAGTAACCTTCCCCCTGATTCTTATTTCTCAAAAGCATGAAGTAAATATTCCATGCCACTCTCTCCTCAAATCTTAGATTACTCGGCATCAACTCCAGAGTCTCAAGTCTGGAGTCTCGTCTCAAAATATAACCTCAAACATATTTAAGTGAGACTCAAAGCACTCTTCACCCTGAGGCAAATTATTCTATAAATGTGAGTCTATAAATCACCCAAGTTACATACATGGTTTAAGAATACAACAATGAGACAGGCATATAAGACCACTTTGCTGTTAAAATAAGCAGAAATGAGAAAGATTAAAGATAAAACAGACCGTAAGTCTGAAACAGCAGGGCAAGCATTGCATCTTAGGACTTGAGAACACTCTTGTCTGACTCTGTGAGCCACCTTCACAATTCACTGAGGCAGTGATTGTGCCTCCAGTGTCCTTGCCTCATTCTATGGTTTTTGTCAGTTTGGTGATAGGACCTTACAGTTCTCTTGGTATAGAACTCCCAGCTGATGACTCTCTGATTTAGAGCTCTTAGTAACAGCTCTGCTTCAACTGAGCACCGAACAGTCTCAATGATGGCTCTCTACCAAGTGAAAGACCTTTGCCTATCACTTGAAGCTATACATCCTATGAAATCTAGGTTGGAGGAACCAATCTCCCACAGCTGTTTTACTCTGTGATCCTAGACAGTTGCAGTGTGTAGACTAAAAAAAGCTTTACTACCTAGGCCCTCAAAATGAGTGGTCACTGATGTCTACACCTCGACATACTGGGACTATGTAGGACGGATGAAGGCTGTGTTATCAATGTACAGGCAGAAAGTTAGCACGGTACACAGCAGCAACTCCCAAATTCATGTGAGCAGCCTGGTCCCCTTGTTTGAAACTGATTGCACTAAGGCCTAGAATGCTGGGAAGAGAGCTTCAGGATAAACAATCTCCAAACAGCTATTGTGGTCATTGTTTTTCATCTTCATGAAAGTGAAGGAGAGATCTTTCTGGGCCTTTAGGCACATAGCCAGGGTGTTCTTTCTCAAACACACTATCTCACATGTTACACAATGGGCAAGGCAGATTGAGTATTTTCAGGTCTTTAAGTTCTTCTTGCTTTTGGATTATTTTTCCTTCAAATAAGTTCTTACTTCTTGAATTTATACCTCAAGTAAGTATGAGAAAAGATGATGTTCATTTAAAGTTTTGTGAGTGATTCTCTTCTACCAACTACCTTATTTCATCACTTCCTTCATCACTTTTATAGCAAGTTGTCTTTAGTCTAGTTTTTTTCCCTTTTTTTTCTTTTGAAATTATTTTTTTGAATTTTATTTTTTTCTTATCAGTTACATTTTATTAACTCTGTATCCTAGCCGTGTCCCAATCCCTCATTCCTTCCCAGTCCCTCCCTCCCTCCCCAATCTCCACCGTGCCCCTTTCCAAGTCCACTGATTGGGGAGGACCTCCCCCCCATTCATCTGATCCTGTTTTATCAGGTATCTTCAGGACTGGCTGCAAAGCCCTCCTCTGTGGCCTAAACATAATGCTAGAGATGGCAAAAGTCATCATGCATTTCATCCAAGACTCTCAATGCCTACTTTTCAAAATAAACCTGCATACTTACGCCCTACTTTCTACAAAATTGTAAGATTTCAGCCATCAGCTGAGAAAAAAAAATTCTGTGCTACATATTAATGACACAAGATTTAAATATAATCAGTGCATGCACTTGCAAACTGTGTACTTTATGTAGAATTTCATAAATCAAAGTATCTACAGATTGTTAAATTGTGTAGTTTTGGGATATTCACACATGAGCATCGACAGGCCAGGAAACAGAGGACATACTGTTTATGAATGTTTTGCCTTGTTCACTGCAAGCTATCCTGGTGCTGATGGATGCCAAAAATAACATTTACCCCCTGAGACTAGAGGTAAACATGGTATTGAGTAGCACGTGGCTGCTGGGAATTGAACCTGGGTCCTCTGGAAGAGTAGTGAGCATTCTTAACTACTTAGTCATCTCTCAATCCCCTTAAACTATTTCTTGATACTGTAAGTCTATATTTACCTCATTTTTTTGAGAAATTAAGTTGTCAACTTATATGCGAATAAAATCCATATTTATTTCCAAATTAACATTTGTGTCAAACTAGGAAACTTGAACTATTCAAAATATCGTGCAAAGCCACCTGCTTTCTTTCTAAATTTTATTTCTCATTTTGTATGAACTCATAAGCATATGATAATAGTTTATTTTTGATCTTTGTTACCATATTTACAATGTAACCATTAACAGCAAAAGTACTTTCATATTGTATAATTAAAGCTAAAATGATCTATGTGGCTTCTTTCTTGTTGTTCACGGGCTTTATGTTACATTTGTTTAAAGGAATTTGTTAGTAATTCACATATTTCTGACTCCCTAGAAAAAAACAGAAATGTCACTCAGAATCAAGCAGCAAAGTCTTTCATGGTGTTCTCGTCATCGATTTTATTCTGCTCAATTGCTTGCAGTTGTCTGACCTCATTTTGCCATGTCAATAGTTCTCAGACAACACTTCTGTCTTACATGGATCTTTCCAATTTGATTTTTCATATATTAATTTGGTAGAGCTGTTACTCTGAACAGTACCTTCACTGTTCAGCTAGACTCTTTCATAACATCACAGAAGTAGTCAGCCAGCAAAGGAAAAGATAATCACAGAAAAGTTAAATCTCATGTTCCAGGTGGGATTGCATGCATAGATGAAATGATATGAGGAGCAGTGTCTGCCCCAGGACATTAAAACCCATATTAGAATGTGAATATCAGTGCAAATAATTTTAAAATATTGTATGAACCATGCATGTTCAATCACCTAAAAGCAAGTGACCGTAATCCAAGAAGAAGAAGAAGGAGAAGAAGAAGAAGGAGAAGAAGAAGGAGAAGGAGTAGGAGAAGGAAAAGAAGAAACTGTAGTAACTCTTTAAAACAGCCTCTATGGACAGGGACTTCTGGCATTCCTCTAAATAATCCCTTTTCTTCTGTCTTTAAAGCCAGGGTCATCAGGTTACTTATTCTTAACATCCTAAGGAAGTTAAGACCTTTCTGTGGCTTCCTGGCTGTCCACAAACATCATCTGTGTCCTCATTGCGTCTGCCTTCATTGCCGCCTGCCCCATTTCACTATATTATTTTTCTTACTGATACTTCATTAACAACCAATAAAGAATCAAATATTGTGACTGGAAGACTGCCCAGTGGTTAAGAGCATCTGCTGCTCTTCTAGAGGACTAAAGCTCAGCTATGAGCACCATGTCAGGTGCCTGACAACCAGCTGTAATTCCAGATCCAGGGGTAAGATATCCCTGACCCCCATGACACCTGTACTCTTGTGCCCAGACACAGATACAGACAGAAACACCTACACATAGTTAAAAATAATAAAAATACATCTTTAAAAAGTCAAATGATATCCATTTCTCCATTGAGGGACATCTGGTTTGTTTCCAGGTTCTGGCTATTACAAATAAACTGCTACAAACATGGTTGAGCAAATGTCCTTGTTGTGTACTTGAGCCTCTTTTGGATATATTCCTAGGAATGGTATGGCTGGATCTTGAGGAAGCACTATTTCTAGTTGTTTGAGAAAGCACCAGATTGATTTCCAAAGGGATTGTACAAGTTTACATTCCCACCACTAGTAAAGGGATCAGGAACTATCTCTGACATGAACTCAGTGGTTGGCTTTTTGACCTCCCCATCCCCCGCAAGGGAGGAACAGCCTTGCTAGGCCACAGAAGAGGACATTGCAGCCAGTCCTGATGAGACCTGATAAACTAGGATCAGATGGAAGGGGAGGAGGACCTCCCCTATCAGTGGACTTAGAGAGAGGCAGAAAGGAGAGGAAGGAGGGAGGGTGGGATTGGAAGGCAACGGGGGAGGGGGCTATGCTGGGATTCAAAGTAAAGAGCCTGTGATTAATATAAAAAATAAAAATTAATAAAAAAGTCAAATGATGTTTCCAGGCATAATTACTTGGTTAAACTATTATTAGAAAATATGTACTATCTTGCTAATCTTTTCTATATCAACTACATATTTCAAGTACAGCAGTAGAGATCTTGCACCGGCAGGAATATGGGATGTGAAAGCTGACAGGCTAAGCAGATCTCTCGAAGGAGCTGAAGAGAGCTGTGGCAGTCCTAATGTTGACAATCCATGTGAGACACTCAAATGTCAAATATCAAAGCTGTACAGAAAATGAATCTTTCTGTGTAGGTAGTTAGGACACATGGTGTGGAAGGTAAAGGAGAAGTGAGGAATATCAGAACAAAGCAGAGAATGGAAGTGCTGAAAAAATAGGACACTTTATTTAACCTGGGTTTGGTATAGATTGGTTGATCCTATTTATTTTTTGAGAACTACTGATCTATAAATGAGGCAGACTGACTTCCGCTCTCTGGTGGTCTGCCTTACTATCCCTTTTTACCTGGTCCAAGTCCCATCAGCCTGTGTCATATTGGCTATTTCCTGGCAGGTTCTGATCGCAAGTGCTTCTCCCCATTGTAATACATATGCAAACACACAATGGCGCTTTTCATGTTCTCTGACTGCAATGTTCCATTGACTCTTCATGATGCCAAACCCATGGCAACACATACCAAGGTCTTCTTTCGGTTTAATGCAGATCCCACCAAAGGAATGTTGCTAACTTTACATTCTCAAATGACTGCATATTTACACAATGGTATTTATGTCAGATGTTTATGAATCACAAAATCTGTTTTCTCTGTCCCTTAATTCTCAGATTTGTGCATAACTCAAACCATAAATACTTAACAGATTAATTAGTGGAGGGATGTTTGAACAGATGTATGATGTATGAGAGGATATATGAATGTGTATAAGGATGGATGGAATGATGGAAGGACGGATGGATGGATGGATGGATGGATGGATGGATGGATGGGATAATGACTTTATTAGAAGCCTAGAAAGCCACCTAATTTTTAATATTTGGATTCTTCACTAAAAAACCATAAATATTTATTTCCTAATGTACATGAGAATTTTTTTCTGATTGAAATTAACTGAATATATCAATTCAGTTGGTGTGTATTTGTAGAGCACTTGCTACTATAAATAAACTGGGATATTTTGTTACTTGACTTAATTTGAACAAAATTTTAACAAAACCTCTAGAAACATCCCTCATTAATTGATCGTCATTCACTGAACTAGTAGAACTCATGATACAGGTAGAAAGAGAAATAGCACATAGTGAATCCTATCTTTAACTAACTAATGGTTGAATAGATGCTTAGGAAATCCATTAGAATCTTTCTTACACACCATCTATTTTAACAGTAAACTGTTCATTGAAATAATTGAAAATCCTGGGATATAATATGATGAAGAACTATGTGCGGCATCTTCAGATGATATTTCTCCATGCTATAATACAGCAGGAGCTGATGACTAAGAAGGCTTTCATTGAATTTGCCCACAGTTTTCACAATGAACGTTCCAAGTCTCAAAAGCCTGTATGCTGACCAAGCCAGCATGAGCCTTTTCACTGTAAATATGTCAATATAATTGCTTGTTTTACTAGGCTTTACAATCCTGCTATCTCAGGATTTTGTGGTTGCTAGGCAACCTTAGCAACACTGTGGTGTGCATACTTAAAAAGATGGAGGCAACAAAATGTGTTTGTTAGTTTATTTATAGGAGTAGAAAAGATCTAGATCCAAAATAAAATTGTTTCAGTGTGGTACTGACTGGGTAAAATTGCCCACTTCTCTGAAACTGCACCGAGACTTTTTTTTTTCTGAAAAGGTAAAAATGACTCTGAAACATTTCCTCATTTTTACTCGAACATTTGTGCTATCATTTTTGACGGGAATAATGTATGAATATCTTAAGCTAGATGTTTGGCCCTGGAAGTTAGTTTGTGGAATGGATTCAGGGGCCAGGACATTTGTAGGACAATATTAAGTATGAATTATTGCAATACAATTATCCACTGGGCAAACTAAGCCATCAGGCTATATATGTTGTCACAAAATGTACTGAGGCTTTCCATTCAACTCAGGGGAGATTGGACAGAGGGCAGAAGTCTCACTCGTAAAATCCTGGCTGCTTCAGGGTAATAGTTACTGATTCCACCATATTTATAGGTGGTAAGAAGAAGTGGTTGCATCAAATTGTCCTTTGCCCTTGTCAAAAAAGAAGAAATCCTTGAGGATTGTCGTCATTGACTAAAAGCTGATTCCATTGTCAAAAGCAATTTACTAGCATGATGCAGAAACAATATTGATATATAACACATTGTTTACAATGCATTTCTCCAATGTAATCAGTTCCACTGTACCGTTTGTAGACAGTCTACCCCAGTAAGGAAAATAAAATATGTCCACATACCTTTTAAAGTCACCGAGGTTAAAGTAACTATTTTCACTCTTTTAAAAATCAATTTAGTTTTTATTTATCTATGTAGGTAAGCTCAAATTCGTGTGTGAGTACCGCGTGTGTGCAGGGGTTCATGGAAGGCAGACATGTGTGTCAAAAGCCCTAAAACTGAAGGTACAGTCAATAGATCCTGGTAATACAGATACTGCCGTGTGGGTACTGGGAATTGAACCCTGGTCATCTAGCAGAGCTTCAAGGGCTCACAGAAGCTTGAGCCATCTCTCCAGCACTCATTTTCCCTATTGAGCACCAGCAGTAAACAGAACATGAGTATGTAGAGTCACCCGCTCCTTTCATCCTATTTTGCCTTTCCCTGAGATATTTCTTTGTACATGAGGCCAAGGTATTGGAAGGTTTTGGACTGCAATTACATTTCCTCTGTGTCTCTATGAAGTGTCTCAAGAAAGAACGGGTATTTCCCAAGTTTCTTCATTTTATCATTTAATTCTATTCCCGGGATACTCTTTGTGAACAAAGTCCCAAAGAAAATAACATGTTTAGTCATGCTGCCCATGACTGATAATCATTAAAGGTGTTTTATATCTGAATTGGATGCCATTCCAGGTTATTGGTAGTTTTTATTGACCAATATAATTAGAACTCCATCAATTTATGCAGAATCACGTTTCACTGAAGAGCATAGAAAGGAGTCAGCTGAAGCCTCACTATTTTCCTTGGGTAATGAACACCACAGGGAAACCACATAATGCAACAAAGTAACTGTTTTATTACTAAAATATGAATTAGTCTTCCTTTTATTTGTCTGCTATTCTGCTAAAATGCCATTTAATAGTAACTAAACAGTTTCAAAACATTAGCTCAGAATCCCTAGACTTGTGTGGTATGCAGATATCAGCCACACATTTTCTGTTTTCATAAGCTTTGTGGCCAAATACTACTTTTTAAATTATTATTATTATTAACAATTTATTCAGTTTGTATCCAGGCTGTAGCCTCCTCCCTCATCTCCTCCTGGTCCCACCCTTCCTTCCTTTCCCCCCTCATGCTGCTCCCTTTGTCCATTGGTAGGGGAGGTCATCCTCCCCTACCTGACCCTAGCCTCTCAGGGTCTCAGAAAAGTGGGTCTCTGCATCTGCTCGGATCCCCTGCTGAGTGGAGTCTTTTAGAGGTCATCTGTCATAGGTTCCCATACTGTTTCCTATCTCTGGCACTTCCGGTGCCTATCATGTTTCCTTTCTGAATGAGAATTAAGTATCTTCCCTAGGGTCCTCCTTGTTGTTTAGCTTCTTTAGTTGTGTAGATTTTAGTATGTTTATCCTAGATTATATGGCTAATATCTACATATAAGCAAGTATATACCATACGTGTCTTTCTGCTTCTGGGATGATCGTTTCTAGTTCCCACCATTTGCCTGCAAATTTCATAATTTCCTTGTTTTTAATTGCTACATAGTATTCCATGGTGTAAATGTACCACAATTTCTCCATCTATTCTTCAGTTGAGGGACATAAAGGTTGTTTCCAGATTATTATGGTTATTATGAATAATGCTGCTATGAACAGAAATATCAAATTATCAGAGAAACACTTAAAGAGATGTTCAACGTACTTAGTCACCGAAGAAATGCAAATCAAAATGACCTTAAGATTGCACCTCACACCGGTTAGAATGGCTAAGATCAAAAACTCAAGGGATGACACATGCTGGAGAAGATGTGGAGAAAGGGGAACCCTTCTCCATTGCTGGTGGGAATGTGACCTTGTACAACCAATTTGGAAATCAATCTGGTGTTTTCTCAGACAATTAGGCATAGTGCTTTCTCAAGAACCAGCTATACCACTCCTGGGCATATATCTGAAAGACATTTGCTCAACTATGTTCATAGTAGCATTATTCATAATAGCCAAAATCTGGATTTCCTTTTTTTTTTTTTAATAGTTGAATAGTATGGAAGAAAGGGGAGATAGAAGGACCCAGAGGAACCCCACAGGAACCAACAAAGCCAAAAGAGCTGGACCTAGGGGTTACTTCAGAGACTGATACATCAACCAAAGACCATGCATAGAGAGACATAGACCCCCTGCTCAAATGCATCCCATAGACAGCACAGTCTCCATGTGGATTCCCTAGTAAGGGGAGAAGAGACAGTCTCTGACATGAACTCAGTTGCTTGGTCCTTGGTCATTTCTCTCTGGTGGGGCAACCTAGCTAGTCTACAGAGGAAGAGGCTCTGGACAGTCCTGCTAAGACCTGATAGGCTAGGGTCAGACAATATGGGAGGAGGACTTCCTCTATCAGTGGACAAGGGGAGAGGGATAGGGAGGAAGGGAGGGACTGGGAGGAGATGAGGGAATGTGCTAGAACTGGGATACCAAGTTCCTTAACTGTAAATAACAATAATAATAATTTATAATAATAGTAGTAGTAATAATAGGAAAAAAGAAAAGTGAAATTTTCTAGGCATGATGGATTGTACCTGTGACAGTAGCATTTTGGAAGCTGAGGCAGGGGGATTGTGAGTTTGTGGACAGCCTGAATTATATGGTGAGAAATCTGTCAAAATAAAATAGTGAAAAGTTGTTACAGGAAGTACAGCAGGCTACCCTATGGGAAGAACAGTACTGAATAGAGATCTACAGGTTATCATACCAGAGTTTGAATGTCTGAGACTTTTCCATGGAAATCCAGGAGGTTTGCTTGTTTGTTTATGTGTTTTTTGCTTTTGTTTTATTCCCATTTGCTACATTGCACACAGCTACGAACACACTTCTCATTTGAGAGCTCCCTGCTAGACAGAGTACCAGACTATCGCAGCACAACGAGGACAGAGTCAGCATTACACTGTCCTCCCTCCCACTTGTCACTACATTGCTAGTAGTTTGTTTAAGCCAGCTTGGGAGCTTTGTTTGTGTGTTAGCTCCCAAGTGGCTGTTTTGGTGGAGACTGGTAGGTCCCCCTGTACCAAAAGGTCAGAAAGGTTAGGAGGTGATTTGCAGTGGGTGTCAGCGATGGACAGGGCACTTACAACCTCAGCTTCCATACACAGCTCCAGCTTCCCCCACCAACCCCAACATCTCTCCTCACAATCATTTTCTGTTCCTCGTTCAAATTCTTGCAACCAACCCTGTATTGTCATCTCATTCTCCATTTTAGTTGCAGTCTGTCATAAATAAGGTGACTTATTGCTACAGAATTCAGTAATGAATTTCAGGTTTGTACAATAAATGTTTAAGAGTGTAGCTACCACTAGATGTTTACCTGAGAACAATTAGCCTTTTTGTATGATTTATTAATTAATTGATTGATTTTACTAAATATGTCAAACTTCTACACTTGTATATTTATGCAGTGAATTATTTAAACTTTTAAATTTATTTATATTATTTCTTTGACAAATTTTCTTAATGTAGCCACTCAATTACAGAAAAAAGTATTCACATCAAATTTCAGTAGTTATGGTATGTTAAATGGAATAAAATAGATAATTTTAAAATATATTATACTTTTATTTATAAATTAATTGTTTACTTTTATTTATTTATTTTTATTAATTATAGTTTATTTACTTTGTATCCCCCCTGTACCTCCCTCCTCCCCTCCCAAACTTATCCTCCCTTTCTCTTCCCCACCTATGTCCCTACCCCAATCCACTGATAAGGAAGGTCCTCCTCCCCTCTGACCCTAGTCTATCAGAACTCATCGGGAGTGGCTGCATTGTCTTCCTCTGTGGCCCGATAAAGCTGCTCCCCCCTCAGGGGGAGGTGATCAAAGAGCAGGCCAATCAGTTCATGTCAGAAACAGTACCCATTATATGGAACCCGCTTGGACACTGAACTGCCATGGGCTACCTCTGTGCAGGGGTTCCAGGCCATCTCCTTGCGTGGTCCTTGGCTGGAGTGTCAGTCTCAAAAAAGACCCCTGTGCCCAGACTTTTAGGATCTGTATCATCTCTGCCTCCTCTTTCCTTTCTCCAAAGCCTCCCCCTGTCTCTCTAGCCAAATAACCTCCTCCTCTTTAAGGTATTGTTACATACATCTCTCAGTGTGTGTGTGTGTGTGTGTGTGTATGTGTGTATGTGTGTGTGTGTGTATGTGTGTGTGTATGTGTGTGTATGTGTGTGTGTGCACTTAAGTACATAAAAACAACCTGCTCAGTCTACATGTTACATCTATGTATGTATTCAGGGTTGACCATTTGGTGCTGGATATCCAATTGGTGTGCTCTTCCCTGGGGAAGATTATTTCTCCAACTCTCAGCATTCTTTAGTTGTCTTTAGTTCTCTGTGCTAGGTTAAGGCTTTATGAGCTCAGGGATAGTAAGAAAGACAAGCTGGGATGATTGTAAGAACCAGAGGAACAGAAAGTTATTCATGAGATTGTCTCCTACAAATGTCAGAAGTTACACCCATAAACTCCTATCAACATGGCTGTCTAAACATGAACTGAACTAGGACATGCCATTGTAGAGAGGAAAGCATATCATTCTTAAAAGCTTTATAAAAATAAAGACATTTCAGTGATATATTTATCTTTGAAAGACTATAGCACATCACAAAATATTTGGGGCTGTGTTAAACAACTAATGCATTGCAATATAAGTTTAGAAACAATCATATTTACTTACTACAGAAAAAAGAGCTGAGTTATAACTAACTCTAGATCTGGGAAGATAGTTCAATGATAGAGTAGTCCCCAACCATGCTCAAGGCCCTGAGTTCCTTAGTAACTGAAGAAGAAAAATATCAGTAAAATACATAAACAAGATTAAGTCACAGTCATAAGACTATAAAGAAAAACCCACAGGGGCATAAATTTTATTCTCAAAACATAAATAAATCTATATTTCCCCCATAAAGGAAATAAAACAGATAGATGAAAAACGTGATATTAAAACACATTATTCTGATAACAAGAGTTGCTTGAGCTTGGTGTCTAAAATAACTAATGTTGCATTGTTATGTCTGAAAAGCAACACATTGTTGATGTATTAATCACTGTGTCACACTCAGAATTAATTTTATCACATCAAAGGAGAATCAAAACTAAGAAGTTCTCTTCTCTGCTAATTTTCTGCTTTGTATAATTCACTCATAGAAAAGTTCATCATTTCAGGTTAAAAATAAACTTTGATGTACAGAAATTGTTATTAGTAAAATATTAAATACCTATCATTCCCTCAAAAAATCCTTTATACATTTAAGTGTTTGGCAGATGTGTGTGTGTGTGTGTGTGTGTGTGTGTGTGTGTATGTGTGTGTGTTACATGTAGGTCACCATATGCTGGGAATTCTAATCTTTAACGGCCATTCAAGAACTGTTTCAAGTGTGGAGAGGGAGGAAAGAAGGGATCAGGGGAGTGAATACAAAGGAAAGCTAAAACTAAGGGTCATCTAAAGAGATTATAGGGAAACTTAACAGAGTAGACACTTCCTAAAATACGTACATGTACCACTGCCATATAAATGAAATTTCCAAATAGGAGAGATGGGACACCAACTGGACCTCTCTTATCAATAAATGAAGCTTCCAGTGCTAATAGTGGTTACAGCCAATAAAGTTATTAGCCAAAGCATCCCACGGAAATCCCCTAGCAACACGGGCTATTTTCAAGGCGATTGGTTGTTCCCCACAAACTGATGGTAAAGTCCTCTTGTTGAAGGCAATACCTACAGAACTCACTAAACACTAAGAAGTTGAGCTGGAGCCTACCTTTCACCTTCACCTGTACGGACAATTGTTCATGGTACTGGAAGTTACTTTGCCTGTCACCAAAGGAGAAACATTAACAGGAGCCCGGCTACAAAACCGTCAGTCTATAGTGGTGATCTACCTGCAAGCGACTCTAGTGCAATGGTGGCATAAAGTTTGTGGGTGTGACCAGCCAGTATCTGATTAGAATTAACGCCAGCCACGAAATGGAACCCTTTCTGATACCACTAAAGTGGCAAACAACCTACGACTTAATAGACCAGGAATATAGGGGAAGAATCAAAACAAATAATACTATTAAAACAAATAATACTGATGAACAATAATAGCAATAAAATGGCTCTTAAGGACATTCTGTTATACTTATAGATCAGTGCCTTGATCAACCATCATGGGAGAAACTTTCCACAGCCAGACAATGGGTAGAAAATGGGAAACCTTGGAAGATTCATTCCTAAAAGGAATGTCTTCACAAAATCCCTCCCCTTGGAGCTCTGGGAATGCTGTTTAAGAGGAGGAAGAAATACTATAAGAACCTGAAGGGATGGAAGACATCAATGAAACAAGACCTTCTAAACCCAGCAGGACTGGTGTACTTACAACACACAAGTGTTGTGGCACCCTGTGCTGGGTCTGCATAGGACTACAGCAGATGACATCCCAATGCTACAAGCAGAGGACACAAACCCCATTTCCAACCCACAAGTTAACTCCAATTAGTAAGTGCTCACCAGGGAAAAATTAGTTTTCTCTACTCGGGTCTCCCTAGGGATACAAACAGACCACTAACACCAGGCCCCATACCCAGTATAGATGGCCAACCCAAATGGACTCAGTGGCATCTTTGAAGGTTCTTTGTCTTGTAAATTTTTTATGGTAATTTTTTAAACATTAGAGGATTCTTTGTGTATATTACAGCTTCTGATTTTGTGTTTTAATGGAGTCCCATGTCTCTAAAGGTGTGTGTCTCTGCATCTATACATGTTTCTCATCCTTTTTCTTTGGCCCTTTTTCTTCTTTTGTTTATTTTGTCTCGTTCTGATCTGTTTTTGTTATATTTTATTATTAAGTATTATTATTATTATTTAGATGCATATTTGTTTTCTAACAAGAGGCAGAAAGAGAGTTGGTTGAGGAGTAATCATAATCAGACTATATTGTATTTAAAGGTCTATTTTTAATAAAAGAAACATAGAAAAGTGTTTTTTGTTTTGGTTTGGTTTTGGTTTGGGGTTTACTTTTTCTACTTTCAATAGATATTTTGGGGCGTTCCTTTCAGCAGTATGGATTTCCTTACCCTGTCTTTCACACTGTGGTGTTGGGAGAAAAACAGTATCATAAGGCTACTGTGGAAATTATGTGCCAGAGTTGCTTCCTAACAGTAGGAACAATTATGTGCCAGAGTTGCTTCCTAACAGGAGCAATTCTGGGATGTGTACATTCAACAGTCACAAACACTGCAATCTACAGAGATTAATTTCTAAGTTCTTTGCTTAATACCACATTTTGACTGGAGGTTCTGTGATCTCACTCATAGTCACTGACTCTGGGTGTAAACACTTGTCTTTAGCTGACACAGGAGAGGACTTCATACCACAGAGAAACAAAAACAAACTTCATCAGCATACTCCAGACCTTGCTTTCCAACACATTTACACCATCTGAAATAGTCAGAAGCCTCTATTTTTGTAGCAGTTCCATTATGAGTTTAAATATAATGCTATTCCCTTAAAAGAACTTCAACATTAATCTAGTGAAAATGTAACTAGCTATACAGTTGGTAATTAAAATGCTATACAACGGTCCAAGTATTGAATTGTGGTTTTTAGCTAATAGCACTATTAGAAACTTGAGTAATCCTTAAAGGCTGGGCCCTTTTAGGAAGGTGTTAGACCCTTGGTAGCCTGCACTTGGAAGGAATATTGGTGCCTCAGCCACTGTATGTTTCTTGAATATCATTGGGTGAACAGCTTTGCTCTATCATGTAATTTTTGCTATTAAGTCTTGACAAAGGCTCAAAGGCAATAAGGAAAATATTTATGGACGGAGACTTCCAAGAGGATGCACCCAAATAACCCAATCTTCTTTTTAAGTTGATTATCTTAGTTTTTGTGACAATAGCAGAAAGATGACTAATCAATAGTTAATTGATGAAATATTTTTATTTTATTTAATAGGGTAATAGTCTCTTTCCTTGGAGGAGTGATTTAAAAACAGAAGAAATTAATGAGTGGACAACAACTTCCTTTAGAAGACTACTGTTACTTTATCATTCAGAGACATTTCATTCACAGATTTACTACAAATGATTGATAAATTGCACTTCCTTCTTTTATAGAGATTCAGTCACTGGAGACAGGTCACACTTAAAATGCTGGAAAGGGCTGTTCCGTGGCTGATGATGACTTAACCAAGCAACAGTCAAAGAAAAGCATTGAGAACTGTGGTTCAGTACAAACACTAGTTTATTATTTTCAACTTTATCCTTTGCAACAGTAAAGAAAAGTGAAAGTAGTAAAAATGTTCAAAGTGTAGAAATGAGCTGATAAAAGACAGGCCAGGCAAGCTATGCAATAGAAAGGCAAATCCAGAAAATAGTAAACATTACAATAACAATCATTCAACCTACCTGACCATTGAAGTAACGTATTTTCCTCACTGCAAAACATTTTCTATGTTATATTTTTTCTTATGCTTAGCTTACCTCACACTTATTTATATTTCCAGGATTCAAATTATATGAGGCAGAGACATTTTCTGTTTAATTAGTGGTCTCCAGTTCCAAAATATGCTTTAACCCACATTAATGCTAAACACATGCCTAGTGAATCATTGAATGCTTGATTCATGTTGGGGTAGGATAATTTCATCTGAGAAAAAAATCCATTGAGGAATAAACTGTCCCCTCGACTGGAGTATTTCACCTTCATTTGACAGTGTTTAACTTTGAAGAGAACATCAATAGCACTTTCTGCAAGGAGCTTGTAGTCAATGGCCCCAAGTGAATGAATGACAGATGCAGAAGCCAGTAATATAATGCAAGAGGATCCAGGCAACAAACTTGGTATAGAATTGCTTTAGAAGTGGCAAAGTAACCAATGCCTTGCAGGAGAGAACGGAGACTTTCACTTCAGAATGAAGACAAGAATGAAGGGGTCTTGTAGAAAAGCTTCATTAATCTCACTTGTGTTTTGTCCAATGTCAACCATAATTCACTTTTGAATTTATGTTAAAATACAGATCAAAGGCAATACATCTGTTTTTTATTGTTGACCACTGCTCAAAAGCATTGCCATGGTAAATGAATCCAAGACTGCATCTCTGAGCTATTTTTCCGCATACATAATGTTCCTTTCCTACCATAGAAAACGGTTTTCATTAACAATTCAAAGCAGGGCTGGAGAGGTGGCTCAGGGTTTAAGATCACTGGCTCCTCTTCCAGAGGTCCTGAGTTCAGTTCCCAGCAACCTCATGGTGGCTCATAACCACCTGTAATGAATTCTGATTCCCTCTCCTGGTGTACAGGAAGACAGAGCACTCGTATACATAAAATAAGTAAATAAATCTTAAACTGTTTTAAAAAATTCCAAGGCTTCCTTTATTTCAATTCTTCCTTTAGGGGGAAAGACCCTTTCGTTTTGGTTGCGTTTTTTTTTAGGGCTTTTCACCTTGGCGGTTAAGGAAACCCTTCCCGGGGGAATTTGGTTCAGGGAATTTTCGTTCCACTTGCGGGGCCTTTCTTATTTTGTTTTTTGTTTTTGCTTTTAATTAGGGAAAGGAAAATGGTTTAATGAATGAGAAGAAAAAGTCTACTGGCATTATTCACTTCTACCCTGTCATGTCATCTTGCCTCTCTTTGTCTCTCTTCTCTGTCTTCACCCTCTTTCCCCCTTTTTATCTTCCTTTTCTTATTCTTTTTCTTTCTTTCTTCTTATTGCTCTTTGTATCTGTGCATCTATTCTCTTTCTGTCATCTCTACTCCACCATTAACTTTTAAAACTTTTAAAACTTAGTTGAGGGTGACAAGTATGGATCCATTTGATTTTGTTTCTACATGCAGACACCCAGTTAGACCAGCACCATTTGTTGAAGATGCTTTTTTCCATTGTATGGTTTTGGCATCTTTGTCAAAAATCAGGTGTCCATATGTGTGTGGATTTATTTCAGGGTCTTCTATCTGATTCCATTGATCCACCATTCTCTTTCTATGCCAGTACTATGCAGTTTTTAGCATTGTTGCAGGAAGAAGAGGCAGTACAGTTTGTTGTCACTGCCTGAATTTTGAGCTGTTTTCCCCATGAAGAGTGTTAAGCTTGAATGTGACCCACTTTCGGGACTCAGGGGACTTTCTACTATGCATGAGAAAACCAAAGTCTCCTGTGATGATTAGCAATCACAAGTCTAAGAGAACAATGCAAGATTCCCAGTGAAGGCAGCTGTTCCTGGGGAAGGGAGCTTGTTTCCTGAACACCTGGTCAGAAGGCTTGTTCAGAACTGATTCGTGAATAGCCATATTGCTAAACTGTTGCTTAAAGCAGCTATTTTTGGCAAAGTGCTGCCCAGACATACCACCAAATACTGAGCCTGGTGACTTCTGTTTAGCTTAAACTGACATGCTCAGTATTTCAGTCTTACCTTCTTAACTGGGACACAAACTTCTCCTCACCTTCTCATAACATATTAATAGTATGAACACTCCTATCACCTTTTCTCAGCGGTTCAAGATAAAGCTGTTCTCCAAGGGAAGCAGTGTGGACTGGTGAGCTGGTCCTCCCCCGGTCTCAGCTGCCGATCGTGAAGAGAACACCTGTCAGACTGTACGTGGTCAGGTTGTGCAAAGATAGAACTGAACAGAGATGGACATTAACAAAAGATTGGACAGCTGCATTTCCTGGGACTGCAGGAGTTCGTGGCTGCTGGGAAAGGATACGTTGAGTTATTCAGAGGATTGTGTCTGCACACTGAGATATCACTGCTGAGTCGGCAAGGACATTTGCGTGTGATTAGTGTTCTGAGAGAAGAAAGGAACGCTAAAAGTGAACATAAGTGGAGGGTAAGAACCAGAGTTGAGAGGCAAAGGAGGGAATCGCTGATGACGTCACACAGACTAAAACCTGAAGGATAACAGGATTTCACCAAGTAAAGTGGAGAGATGGTATTGATGATTCGCGTTGAGGTCTCCTCTATTAGGGAAAGAGCTGTGCAACGACAGCAGTGTCCAAATCAATTGCTCGTAGAGACACTCCAGCAGCTCAGATCAAAACTGTGAAGCATGCATTATTTAAGGTTATTCTATGTACATTGATTACGAATTCCGAGAAATACAACGGTGTCAGAAATCAAACTGACTGGAACCAGCAGGCCCTGAGGACCACTAGGAGTCAGTGCATAAATCAGGATCCTGAACTCATCACTTGTCAATTGAAATTGGTTAAATATCATTCTTTACTTTGTAGGTACTATCTAATTTGTGGTCATGTTGTTATCAATTATTCCCAACAAGATCACCATAAAAGAAAAAAAAAGAGAGAGAGAGAGACAGAGAGGAAAAATAAACTCTTATGTGCCACCTGTAACAAAGTGAACATTATTGTCTTTCAGGAGCTAAATTCAATTCTAGGGGCCCAGACTGCTCACTGCCCTGTAGCTGTACTAGAGTCGGTCGCACATCCCATTGCTCATTCCCTAAGGCATTCACCCGTGAGAGTCATTCAACGGACTTAGATTTCTGAAAGTTTCCTCAAATGACATGGACATTCTTCTCAGCCTCCATCGGAAGGTGGGCTATGTTCTGGAGTTCTTTGGTGATTGTGAAGAATGCTTTAACTAACTCCTCTGCTACTTTGTAGATGCTCCTTTTAGAAATCAGGACTGTCACTCCTACCTAAATCTTTAGTGCTTGTATAGTCAGGAGTTTTAATAAATGTCTGAGAATGAATGGGCACATTAATGGCCAACTCTCCTGCCAATGTCAAGTTCAGGCTGTCACAATCACATGCAAACACATATACTCAAGCACATGCACACCTATGTGATACCTATAGACATATGTGTATAGGTTGCAAACTAGGACTCAATACACTTAAAAGCAGTGGAAAGAGCTGGTAATAGGAGTCTTGGAGAAATGAGCAAATATGATCAAGATACAAGGTATGAAACTCTCAAAGAATGGAAAAAAGAAAACCTTGAAGAAATGTAGTTGAACTTTAGCCTGGTAGCTAGCTGGTAAGCAACATTCCTTGATGGTTTCTGCTTCAGTTTCTACTCAAGTTCCCATCCTCACTTATATCAATGATGGATTGCAACCTGGGGAGTGTAAGCAAAACAAACCCTTCTATGTCCCCTTCTTCCCTCGCTACTGCAGAAGCGTTTGATCATAGTGTTCATCACAGTAACAGAAAGAAAACTAGAAGA
>REGO01000092.1:2790647-2815339 GCA_010120015.1 Rhombomys opimus | reverse complement strand
GCTTCCTCAAGATCCAGCTATACCACTCCTAGGTATATATCCAAAAGAGGCTCAAGTACACAAAAAGGACATTTGCTCAACCATGTTTGTGGCAGCTTTATTTGTAATAGCCAGAAGCTGGAAACAGCCCAGATGCCCCTCAACTGAAGAATGGGTGCAGAAACTGTGGTACATCTATACAATGGAGTATTACAAATTTCAGTTTTAAGTAAAAGAAAAGATAAAAAAAATTATAAAAGACAATCAATCTCCACCTGTCTTGTAATTGACAAATCGATTCAGGAATTCAGTAACTGAAAATTTAAAATTGTGGTCTATTACTCATCAATAAAAAGAGAAAACATGAATTAATCTCAATAATGTGTTAGAAATCTAGCATTCAGAAAATATATATAATAAAACAATATAAAATAAAGTACTGAATGGGTAAATGAAAAAAAAAGAGAGAAAACATACTTATATAAGATAATGAAGCTGACACATTTTGGGAGGAAAATTGCCTGAACAAATTAGGATACATATCATTATTTGAGCAATGTGAAATTTTAAATTTGGCTTATAGATTAGATAATGGTTTGGTTTTTGGTTTAATATTGGCTTTAATATGCATAGTAAATTCTGGAAATATTTTATTCTTAGCAAATATGTACTGAAAAATTTTGTTGACTTGAAAGAAATCGCTCTTAATCTTACCTTCAAAAGTTTAAGAAAAAAATAATGTGTGTAAATATATATAAGTGTATAAAACAAATGGAGAAGTAGAAAACATTTATGATCAATAAGAAGAAAATGGCAGAAAATATAAGCAATCGAAAACTGCCTAAAGGTGACAGGGAAGTTGTTTTTCTCACAAATTTCTGTAACTTTGACATTACCTCAAATTTTTTAATTTTACAAATTATATATGCTATCCAATGAAAATAATATAATATTCTTTAGGTCACAACATGTGTTTAATTCTATGAGGCTAAGTAAGTTGTCTTAACCTCATATTGAGGCTCTTATATTATACTGCTTGATCTTCACAGCTAGACCATGAACACATGATGTAAAGTTATTTCCCATATAAGACTGGTCAAAAGCATGATAGTAATTCTCCAGACCATATCTTTTATAATCTCCTCTGATTGTTTTTATTTCATTTTTAACCGAATGTAGTTATAGGCTGGAGACATGGCTCAGCAGAGAAGAGCACTTGTCATACAAACAAGAGGATCTGAGATAAGATCCCTAACACCAATAGAGAAGCTGGTGTGACCACAGATGTCAGTACCCCCAGTGACAGGATGAGACAGATCACAGGAGTTCACTGGCCAGATAGGTTAGCCAATGGTAAACTCTATGAGAAAACTTTTCCAAAATAATAACTTGGAGAAACAATTAAGCAAGTTATCCTGATGTCAACTTGTGCATACATACACACATGGACCCACACAAAATGATAATCCCATTATGTATTTACTATGTGTTGAACAAAATTTTTAATTATATTTTTTGCAATATAAATTTTACATTGTATTATCATCTATTATAATCACTGTTGGCTGTAGGTATAAGCAAACAGTCATTATGAAAGATAGGATTCTTCGGAAAACTAAAAATGGAGCTGCCAGTGTGATCCAGGAATCTCACTTCTGGTTCCCATCCAAAGACATTGAACTATGTATGCCATAAAGATATCTGCGCCCTTATGCCCATTGCACTATAATTCATAGAAGCTAAGGGTAAAAACTACCTAAGTATTGAGCATCAGATGAACAGATAAAGAACAACTTTCAAGCTGTCAGAAACAGGTGAGATCCTATCATTTATAACAGCATGGATGAACCAGGAGGGCATTATGCTAAATAAAATAAACAACAGAGAGAATGATGAAGTACCCTATGATATGAATCATGGGTGAGATGGTGAAAGGTTGAGCTCACATTAATAGAAGGCAGGCTGCTTGTTACCAGGGCTTATAGAAGCAGGGTGCATGAATAGAATATTAAATAGTATAAGCACTTAATTATACAGGAAGAATTAGTTTTGTGACCTATTGCACACATTATATGCTGAATATAATATATAGTAAAGTGTGTTGTTTATGTCCTGATATTAAGTAATGAGAACGGAAAGTATGTGAAAGTGATGTCATCCGTGACCTGCAAAAGTGTTTAGAATTTAGTGGTTGAAGTAATAAAGGGACCATTCAAGGAACTTAGGGAGATTTTTATCAGGTTCTGAATGGTGTTTCATAAAATTCCTTTGACAAATTGTAAATGATTGGAAGAAAAGAACAAGTAATGTGATGCTAAAAAATCTTCCATTGACAAAAAGAAAGGCCTTAGGCTGAAACAGAGACAAGGTGGGTAACAGCTGAATCAGAACTACTTGGAGGCAGAACTTGAAGGCTTTGTCCTTGTTTCACAATGGTAATGAGGGAGAGGAGGAAGTAAAGTGTGTGCTTCCTGGGAGAAGAAAGCCAGAGGCAGAGTAGCTTCAGGTGCTTAGCTTCCCTACCAATGTACGCTGCGTTCTCCCTGTCACAGACAGCTTGAAATAGCCGCAAGGATCTGGAGCACAGGAGAAATACAGGCTTAGCTTCAGCTAAGAAAAGGAAGGGTATACAGATATTCTCTCTAATAAGCAAGCAACTATTATGTGATGCTTTGAGCCCATATTAAATTTACGATTAAATACCAGATAGGGTCATGCTATTTTACTAACATTTAGACTCAAATAACTAGCTTTAGATGTATTAATAGTTAATCTTAATTATCAACTTAACACAGCTAGGAAGGGAGAACCTCAAAAGAATTGCCTCCGGCAGACTGGCCTGTCTGTGGGCATTTTCTTGATTGTTGTTTGTATGAAGGTCTAGCACAGTAGAGCATTTCTATTCCCAAGCAGGTAGGTTTGGGCTTTGCAAGGAAAAGTAGCTGGGCATGAGACTGTGAGTGAGCCAGAAAGCAGTGTCCCTCCCTGCCATTTCTTCCTATATCCATGTTTCTACCTTAAATTCTTTCCCTGGGTTCCCCTCAGGATGAACAATAAACTCCTTTTCCCCAAGCTATTTTTCATCATAATGTTTATCAGAGCAAGGAACAGCAAACTAGAAGAGGGTTGAAGAAAACATCACAAAGAGACTGAAATAACAGGAAGCACTCATTCTAACAACGTCAGAATAAAATTTCCTATGTTTTCTTTGATAATTTGCTTCTAATTTACATTATTTTGTCCATCAGTAGGGTTGACTGTTAAATAAGAAAAGTGTCCATAGTCCAATTATGAGGAACTGATGCTCTAATTCTCCTGGCTATGTCACATTTCTGACAGGATCTGTTAACATAATGTGACACGTAAAGTTGCCTGTGCATACAGAATCTCTCTACAAAGATTGTCAGCTAGCCACCTGAACCTGTTCAAGAAAGTGAAAGACAATATCTTTTGATATGTTTGAAATATCTGGTGGCTTTAAATTTCCCTAGCTAAAACAGGGTAACTTCTTGCAGTATCCTAAGAATGTAGCTATGCATTTCTTAAAGAAAAATATTCATAAATATAAAAGTGCTAATTAAAATGAAAAAACAGTAATTCACTGGAGGAAACACTGAACAATTACTAAACAATGTGCATGAGTGTGTGTGTGTGTGTGTGTGTGTGTGTGTGTGTTTGTCTCTGTGTGTGTGAATGCCAGTAGAAACATATATGTGAAGAAGTAGAAGCAAACAAAAGAACAAATTAGTATTTCAAGAACTGTTCTCAGTAGCACATTGGTCAATTAACACAGAAGCCTCTACAGAAGACAGATTTTTCTCTCCTGCGGGTTTCTCGAGATCAACCTTAAATCTATATTGTCTGATTTTGACTCTGACTCTGCTGGGAATAATAGTAGTAGCAGCAGTCGTCACAGTGGCAGTAGTACATACTAACAAAACGTAAGGGAAACAGAGGAGATGGCTTGGCAATTAAGAGGACAGGCTGCACTTCCAGAGGACCTGGGTTTAGTGCCTCACACACATGGCAGTTCGTAACTGTCTATAAGTCCAGTTCCAAGGATCTGAGGCCACGTTCTGGCCTCTTCAGGTGCTGCACACATTTGGAGCCTAGACATACACACAGGCAAAACGCCTAGACACACACACACACACACACACACATATATATATATTAATCTCAGAAACTAAAATTAAAAAAAAAATCATTTTTCAGCCACTTTATCCTGGAACAATATAATCATCTCTTATTTGGAAAAAAAATTTCAAAGGTACATATTCTTACTATATTAACCATGAAAGTACTACTTAATCTAAACAAAATTATAGGTTTTAAAAGCATGTTGTCAGATTTACCACATTTGAATGACTTTCCGCTTAGAAATTAAAACTATGATGCTGGAAAAAGAATGTGTTAAGTATCGACAACCTGAACACAGTGTCAATTTTCCTGGTTTATGCTACATTCTGCTTGTAAATAATATACCCTGCATTGAAGGCTAATAGGTTAATTGAAGTTCTGAGAGCAGTGAGGGGTGCTGAGTATGTGCTCCTATTACAGTAAGATTGACAACGGCCTTGGTGGATCACCTAAAGAAAGTAAAATGCCCTTTTATTAAATTTACTGAACCTTTTCCATGAAATCACGGCTCCATAGAGAACAATCTGAGATTTCCTCATTGACATTTAAACAATGCCTTTCCACACAAGTGTTGAGAAAATAATAGATCATGCCATATGTTCTTATCTGGTTCATGCCCCCATAGGTTTAGAGAATGGGCCTAGCTTTATAAATCACAATAAATTAAATAAACGTTTTGCACTTGTAACTCTGTTACCTTTTAAGAAAAAAAAATGAATCACTACCAAGGGAGCCACAAAGTTAAGAGACCCTGTAAACAGAAGAACAGAAGGCTGTCTACAGCTTCACACAAAATTAACAAAACACATGACAAGCTGCAGCCGATTATTCACAGTTTAACAAAACAGACAGTTAAATTATTGTCGCTTATGTGGAGAGACTGTGTAAGGAAAACATTTACGAATTCCATTCCTTATTTTGATCGCTAATGGGAAAATATGACTACATAAATTCTTGGGAAACTGAGGATGTTTTTAATAGCAAGGACATGGTTTTGATAACAGTGACTCTAATTCTATGCTAGACTCTGCCATGCTCACAAACCCAAATCCCAAGATCCATCTCCCCATAACCTGCCTGAAAGGTCAGATGTGGCTGAGGCTCAGTCCAGTTCCCTTCCTTCCTGGGAATCAAAATGATGTTCCTCTATGATTCACTTTTAATTCAGTCATTTTAAATACATCTATTATGTGAAATCAATACCAAATTATGAACATAGATTCTTGTCTTTCTGTGTATGTACTGTTAGCTTATAACCAAGACTTCTGATACCCTTTTGTACTTAGAAGCTCTTAGGAGAATTATTATTCCCAAATCACTACTATATGTTAATAAGTTTGTGTGATCCTTTCTTCCTTACTTCCCAAATATTCAAGTGATATGATTTTCCTTTGGGTACACTATAAATATTCCATAAGCATACATTTTGGAAATCCTGTCTCTTATTTCTTTCTCCCTTAATGCTGGGGCTCACAGTAATATTTTTTCCAAAACTACTGGCATTGATGTTCTCCTAATTGTTTTCAATTTTTACCCAATTTACTTCCTTTTTCAGAACAAGCATCTCAAGGAAAAAAACTAAGATTCCCTCTTAACTCCTTCATAAACTTTATTACTTCAAAATTTATAATCATCCACAAATAAAGTCAAATCCCATAAGAAGAATCCCAAAATCCATGTCAACAAGAAAAAAAAAAACAAGAATCAGGGTTCCAGGACATTTCAATCTTTTTTTTTTTTTACTCATTCATTCATTCCTTTATTGTGTATGTCTTTACTGTGTGTGTTCATGTCTGTATGTTTGCATCTGTCATGCATACATGTGAAAATCAGCAGGTGACTTGCTGAAGGTAGTTCTCTTTTTCACCATGTGGGTATCAGGAACTGACCTGGGGCCCTATGGCAGCAAGTGCATTTATCTATTGAGCCACTTTGTTGGTTCACAATCATGAGTTTTTAAGCTACTCTATTCAGTAAAGGGCTGTTTTTACAAAGCTATGGGGTGACTATTATACCAAGCCTAGGGGTTCATTGCTTTCATACATTTCATCTACAGTTGTCTCTTTTCCACTTTTAGAAACGTAGTTGAAGTTCATCAAGTCATGTAGACTCAGACTTGTGGAATCAGAAAGATTCACAATTCTCTCCTAGGAGTAGGTTAAGTAACAAGGATTTCATGAAGGCACATTGTTTTAAATAATTTCAGCTTTCTGTCTCCCTTTTCCTCACCTCCCTGCTTCTCTCTGTGATAGGATGTGAATTGCATCATGACTGGTTAGGACATCTGTGTGAAAAAGAAAATAAAAAATAAATCATGTGTGGGAGAGTTACCCAGATCAAGTATTTTTACAGAAAAAAAGGGAAGAGTCTGGTATGATGACTCAGTGGGTAAAGATGCTTGCCTGCAAGCATGATGACCTGTGTTTTATTCATATGTATGCGGAATGTGTGTTCATGTGTAGTTGTATGTTATAAACTTACAAAGTCTCAGTAAACTAATGAAGTACAGAGCGTAATAGAACACATGTAGCAAGAACACAGAGGAGAGAACTACTTCAGGACAGAACTGTAATCAGAGGGAGGGGAGGCAGGGGGGGGGAAGGAAGGAGAGCAACCTAAAGTGACACAGGTACAAACGTGCCATGATGAGACATGGTACTGTGTACACTAACTTAAATGTTATTAAAATTTAAAAATAGAAAACTAGAATTATTTTTTTGGGCTTAGGCAAAGCCTTAGGAAGAAGATGTCATTTGAGAGTACTCAAGAAGAAGGAGGAGGAGGAGTAGGAGGAGGAGGAGGAGGAGGAGCCTCTTCCTACAACTGAAACACAAGCATAAGAGTAGCCTATGCTCTTTGCATTACATTTTATAGCAATGAAGTGGGTTCCAACAGGTCCACTGGAGAGAAGAGGATACTAGGAGAAAAGTAAATTACATAAGCAATAACGTGTGGCATCCAAGAATTTGTAACAACCTCCAAGAGCCCAGAAAGCAGGGCCTTACTAGCTGGATTATCTTACAGGCTGATACTAATTTACACTGATAGGGTCCACTAAGTTCCTACATATTGTTTGGTGTTTCCATGATGTCCATGTAATCGGAACATTAAACTATTAACTGAAAAAAAAATGAATAAAGAAAGCACTGTTGTGTTAAAGAGAAGAGCACAAATGTCAGCGACTTTCTTTGAGAGGCATCCCTAGAACGATGTGGCATGTTCTAGAGAAGGATAGACCCTAAATGCATAGATTAATAGCTAATAAAATGTACACAATAGAATGCAATAATTGGGCACAATGGCCTGCCTTAGCTCTTATTTTGCTGTATATTTGATTTTTTTTTCACAATAAAACAGAAGAGTGTTTTCATAAGTCTTGTGATCTTGAGTGAGTTTTTACTTACATTGCCTACATTTAGCCTTGCCTGGCATCTAACTAAGGGGAGGAATGGATTAGTTAAGTCCTAGATAAACTCTAACTTTTCTTGTTTCTTCATCGTTTGTGTCAGGGAACCACCGTAACCATCACTAAGAGTAGTTTATAGGCCACCTTGAATTTGCTTTCCCAACAGAAGCAGTTAATCTCCTTATAGTGTGGCCAGAGTGGCCCAAAGAGGACTCGCTCACTCGGACTATGGTCTGTGGCTCTGGAGTGCATCAACAAATCAGACCTTACACATTAGTCTGAAACCAGCTACCTGTGACCGGAACTGTGTGTCTGGCTTATGATATTTTGCCTCATCTGTTGCTCTCCCAGGCAGGTGTTATTTCACCTAGGACTTGGGCAGTTCTTAACTTAGATTGTTTTGTATATGGAATGTTCTGGAGGCTGCATTAGCATTGTAAACTCAGATTATTGCCAACCAGAATTGCCTTTTAACAAGCTACAGCACCATCATCTTTAAAATGTTTCTCATGTTTAACTCCGTTAAATCACGAGCAAAATTTTTGGCATGTTTACTCTGGCTCCACATTCGCAAAGACTTTAGAACCCGGCTCTAAGTTTAGTTTCACCTCCTT
Source organism: Rhombomys opimus (assembly GCA_010120015.1). Taxonomy (NCBI): domain Eukaryota; kingdom Metazoa; phylum Chordata; class Mammalia; order Rodentia; family Muridae; genus Rhombomys; species Rhombomys opimus. The sequence continues at coordinate 2,807,200 of REGO01000092.1, read as the reverse complement.
ATTGACCTTGCTTACCTTCACCCTTTCTTGTGCTTTTAGGGTTTTTGTTTCTACTGTCTCTTACTTGGATCATCCTTCTTCTAACACTACTTATGTTTTAATCTTTACTTCATCCATACTTTTCAACAAATGTTTCAAGCTCATGAAGTCAGTCTCTGATTGTCCTATTTAAAGTTATAATTCAGCTGGATATGGTGGTGAACACCTTTAATCCAGCACTTGAGGAAGTAGAGGCAGACAGATCCCTGTGAGTTTGAAACCAGCCCTGTCTACAAAGCAAGTCCAGGACAGCCATGCCTATACAAAGAAATTCTCTCTTGAAAAAAGAAAAGAAACAGAAATATAACTTCCTTTGCTACCTCTGATCTCACCCTTCCTGACTTTCCATTATACAGCTATTTTCTTCTTCACATTATTTATGTGAATAGTGGCCCACACATCCTTATGGATGTAAGCTTAGAAGCACATTTTATTGACTGAAGCATTGCCATTGCCTCAAAGAACAGATATGCAAACTTACTTTCCCGTTACAAACTTGCAGAAAGTGGCCAGTCTAATAGCACCCCATGGAGGTGATGAATACTGCCTCATGAGGTCTCCACATCTCATGTTACATGAGACTGAAAAAAATAAGTGAGCAAGTTTATCCCTAGTTCCAAGAGTTATGCAGTCTTCATAGAAAGGTAGAATCTCAGGTTATCCTGAGCAAACAGCAAGAGTGATGGGAGCATAATTTTAGAAAAGAGGAAATGGTAGGAAAGAAAATTGAATAAGTAGTTCTAACTTTCATTTGTTCAACAAATATTTATTGAGAACTGACTACATTCCGAGGACTACAGAAAGTAGGATACAGTAGGAACTTGGCAAATAAAAGCCCCCATTTTATAAATCTTTCATTTAGTGAAAGAAGCTGCAAGTGTATATGATAGTCTACCCCACGATCCACAGACAAATAAATCATACAGAATAAATATAGCTGAATAATTTTTGTTATGATACTTTCTGTGCTATAAAATATTAATTAAAATTGGAAAAGAATGTAGACTCCCTGGTACATACTCATGAAGTAAATATTGAGCCACTTTTACTCTAGCCTTTATTATAATTTCATAAATGCATTTTCATTGAGAAATATTATTTCCTATATATTCTTTTTTAATTAACATATTTTTTAATTAATTACACTTTATTCACTTTGTATTCCAAAGTAAGCCCCTCTCTCCTCCCCTCCCGATCCCACCCTCTCACCCCCTTCTTCACGCATGCCCCTCACCAAGTCCACTAATAGGGGAGGTCCTCCTCTCCTTCCTTCCGATCTTAGTCTATCAGACCACATCAGGAGTGGCTGCATTGTCATCTTCTGTGGCCTGGTAAGGATGCTTCCCCCTCAGGGGAAGGTGATCAAAGAGCAGGCCAATCAGATTATGTCAGAGGCAGTCCCTCTTCCCATTACTATGTAACCCACTTGGACACTAAACTGCCATGGGCTACATTTGTGCAGGGGTTCTAGGTTATCTCCATGCCTGGTACTTGGTTGGAGTATGATTCTCTGGGAAGACCCCAGTGTTCAAATTTCTGGTTCTGTTGCTCTCCTTGTGGAGTTCCTGTCCTCTCCAGATCTTACTATTTCCCACTTCTTACATAAGATTCTATGCACACTGCCCAACCGTGGGCCATAAGTCTCAGCATCTGCTTTGATAGTCTGCAGGGCAGAGCCTTTCAGAGGCCCTCAATGGCGGGTTTATAGCTTGTTTCCTGTTTTCTTCTTCTTCTGATGTCCTTCCTCTTAGCCTTTTGGGATTCGGATTGAGCATTTTAGTCAGGGTCCTCTCTGTTGATTAGTTTCTTTAGATGTACAGATTTTAGTAGGTTTATCCTATATTACATGACTATATAATAAGGACATTTGCTCAACCATGTTTGTAGCCGCCTTATTTTGAATAGCCAGAAGCTGGAAACAGCCCAGATGCCCCACAACTGAAGAATGGATACAGAAATTGTTGTACATCTACACAATGGAATATGACTCAGCAATGAAAAATAAGGAAATCATGAAATTTGCAGGTAAATGGTGGGACCTGGAAAGGAGCATCCTGAGTGAGCTGTCCCAGAAGCAGAAAGACACAACACGGTATATACTATATGTTCTTTTTTAATAGGAGCTAGCAATTGCTTTTTTTTAAGCTTTTTAGTTTATTTGTCCTCTCAGAAATGTGCACATCACAGCAGATCAAGTCACCGCAGATCTACTCCTTTGGCTTTTTGCCAGCACCAACGTTGGCCTTCGCAGTCCCCTGACCTTCTTCATTCTGTTCTTGTGTTCCTTTCGTTGTTTACTGGAGGTCTTTTTCTTTTCATAAAGGCCATGTCTTGCAAGTCTGTGCTTAGGCTCATTCTTCTTTGCATATTCTAAAGAATCATAGATCATGCCAAAGCCAGTTGTCTTGCCACCACCAAAGTGGGTTCTGAATCCAAATACAAAGATGACATCTGGTGTGGTTTTGTACATCTTGGCCAGCTTTTCCCGAATTTCTGTCTTTGGTACTGTTGCCTTTCCAGGGTGAAGAACATCGATGACCATCTGTTTCCTCTGAAGCAGATGGTTTGTCATGAACTTCCTGGTCCGGATGGTCACTGTGTCATTCATGATGAGCGCGGCACCCGACGTGTAGAGGAGGAAGACTAGCAATTGCTTTTTATTCTTCTTGCATTACATCTTTACCAGTTTCCCCCCCCTTTCCGCGTCCTAACCCCAGCCTCCCATCTCTTCCAGATCCACTCCTCCATTTCTCTTTTAAAAAAAAAATACAAAAAGACTAGGCAAAAACCCCTCATATCAAGGCAGAACGAGGCAAGCCAGTCAGAGAAAAAGTGTCCCAAGAGCAAGCAAAAGAGGAGAAAGGGAACCACAGGGGGGGAGGCAAGGTGAATAAAATGTAATTAATAAAGAATTTTAAAAAAAGAAAACAAAAAAAGAGTAAGAGAGACCCCCACTCCCACTGTTGGGAATCTAAGAAGAACGCTAAGCCACACAACCGTAACATCTACTTAAAGGACCTAACACAGGTGAATGTGGGATTCATAATTGTCGTTTCAGTCTCTGTGAGCCCATATGAGCCCTGCTCAGTTGATTTTGTGGGGCTTGTTCTTGTGGTATCCCCAAGTTCTCTGGCTTCTGCAATCCTTCCCCTTCTCTTCTGCAGGAATCTCAAGCTCTGCCTAGTGTTTGACTGTGGATCTCTGCATCTGCTCCCAGCAGATTCAATATTTTGAATCTAACTTTTACATACTGCTTTCCTGATTGTTTCATAACTATTCCTACTGTATGTAGTTTATTATAAATAAATAAAGTCCATATGCAAAAAACATGGAAATAGGTCATAATTAGAATATTTAAAAACCTGAGTACATACCATGTTTGTCTTTCTGGTCTGGGTTATCTCACTTCGGATCTTTGTTTTTTTCCAGTTCCATCCATCTACCAGAAAATTTCATGATGTCTTTGTTTTCAATAGCTAAGTAATACTCCATCATGTAAATATAGCAAACGTTCTTTATCCACTCTTCGGTTGAGGAGCATCTAGGCTGTTTACAGTTTCTGGTATTACGAATAACACTGCTATGAACATAGCTGAGCACCTGCCCTTGTGACAGGATAGAGCATCCTGTGGAAATATGTCCAAGAGTGTTACAGATGGATCTTGAGGTAGATCCATTCCCAATTTTCTGAAGAACCACCAGATGAATTTTTATCATGTCTGTGCAAGTTTACATTCCCACCAGCAGTGGAGGAGTATTTGTTCCTGTTCCTTATCCTCACCAACATGAGCTGTCACTTTTATTATGATCTCAGCCATTTTGTCATGTGTAAGATGGAATCTCAAGGTAGTTTTGATTTGCATTTCCCTGATGGCTGAGGTTGTTGGATATTTCTTTAAGTGTTTCTTAGTCATTTGAGATTCCTCTGTTGAGAATTCTGTTTAGATTTATCCATCGTTTTTAATTGGATTGTATGGTTTGTTGATGTCTAGTTTCTTGAGTTCTTTATATATTTTAAGTTTTAGCCCTCTGTCAAAAGTTGAGTTGGTAAAAATTGTTTAACATTCTGTAGACTATTGTTTTATCCTATTTGTGGTGCCTTTTGCCTTAGAGAGGCTTTTCATTATTATGAGATTCCATTTATTAATTGTATTTATTTATTTATTTAATCATTTTACAGCCTGATCCAAGCCCATTACCTCATCTCCTCCCAGTCCCACTCTTATACCCCATTCCCTCTTCTCCTTAGAGAAGGGGAGACCCCCAAAGGCCACCAACCCACCCTGGTATCTACAGCCTCTACTCCCATTGTTAGGAGACCCACAAGAAGAACAAGCTGCACATCTGCTACACATGTGCAGGGAGTCTAAGTCCAGGCCATTGGTGTTCCAGTGTCTGTGAGCCCTGATGGTCCAGATTAGCTAATTGTGTAGGCCTTCTTGTGGTGTCCTTGACCACTCTGGCTCCCTCAATCCTTTGTCCCACTCTTCCACAAAACTTCCCAAACTTGGCCTGTTGATTGGCTGTGGGTCCCTGCATCTGTTTCCATCCCCTGCTGGATGAAGCCTCTCAGAGGACAGTTATGCTAGGCTTCTGTCTGCAGGCATAGCAGGGTGTCATTAATAGTGTTAGGGGTGGATCTGAAGTTGAGCCAGTCATTGGTTTGCCATTCCCTCGATCTTTACCCTTAGTCTTCTGGCAGGCATGACAAATTCTGGGTTGAAGATTTTATGGGTTGTTTGGTGTCCCCCACCTTCCACTGGAAGTCCCACCTGCTGCAGGAGGTGGTATCTCCAGGTATTCCCAGCTGCTAGGAATCTAAGCTAGGGACACCCCCATAGACTCCCGAGACCCTTCACTTCTGTCCCAGAGATGCTTTCCCACGAGTTTTTGTTCTCTCTCATGGTCCTTTCCATTTGTAGACTGCTGTTTTGTCCTATTGATAGTGTCCTTTACTTTTCAGAAGCTTTTTTGTTTCATGAGGTCCCATTTTATTAATTGTTGGTCTTAGTGCCTGAGCTGTTGGAGTTCTGTTCAGGAAGTTATCTCTTGTGCCAATGCGTTTAAGGAAGTTCCTCAATTTTTCTTCTAATAGATTCTTTGTATTGGGTTTTGTGTTGATGCCTTTGATTCACTTCTTGTTGAGCTCTGGGGGGGGTGATAAATATGGATATATTTGCATTCATCCACATGCAGACATACAATTAGACCAACACCATTTGTTGGCGATAATTTCTTCTTCTTTTTTTTTTTCTATTGTATAGTTTTGGCTTCTTTGTCAAAAATCAAGTGTCCCTGGGTGTGTGGATTTATTTCTGGAGCTTTGATTTGATTCCTTTGATCCACTTGTCTGTTTTAATGCCAACTCCATTCACTATTATTATTCTTTCTATTACTCTGTAGCATGGCTTGAAATAAGGGATGGCGATAACTCCAGAAGATCTTTTATTGTACAAGATTGTTTTAACTATTCTAGGTTTTTTTTTTCATATGAACTTGAAAAGGTCTGTAAAGAATTGTGTTAGAATTTTAATGGGAATTGCATTGAATCTGTAGATTGCTTTTGGTAAGATAGCTATTTTTTACTATGTTAATCTACTTGATCCATGAGCATGTTTTAGGACTGAGTAGAAAAGTTTCCTATCTCCATGATTAGCATTAGATTGGGCCTGGATATCTACGCAAAAAGACCAGTAATTTTATGAATGTTATAAAGAGAATGTCTTTACCAATATATAGCAAGTTGAACTTCTAAATACTCTGAGAAAACTATTGTAACATTGTGCTTCTTTTCCATTCTCTACAAAATGTCATCTCTGTCTGTGCTCAGTTATGCTGAGAAAAATTATAGGTTCCAACATTAATATTGACATATATTTTATAAGCAAAATGTTTATTCTATAAGATATTAATAAGTAAATGCACATATCCTTATATATTTTATTATAGTAGTTAATTCTCTCTACTCCTCTATGATATAACAGCTGATAGCATATTTCACCAAGAAACATCATTTTTAAAAAATTTCATAATTTTTTCAAACTTCAGGAATTATAATAAAGGTATCTTTGAATCTACACCCATGCCATCTGGAGAAAGAATGATTGTTACATCTTGTTAAAATACATGATATCATTTGGAGGGAAGTAATTATGGTTTTCTTCTCCATATCCAGAACTTGATAGGGATTTCATCTTTAAGCTCTTATTATATATGTTTCTATGATATTTACTATTCACATGCATATATCCACATGCACACATTTGATATTAGAGCAGTTTCACAGAGAGATCACATTCTCTTCTCAAACATATCTTCTTTTGATTAATTTTTTTCAAGAACTTGCTTGTTTCTCAGGACTCTGAAACATGGGTTCTTCTTTGACTCTGGGATAGCCCAATTCGTAGAGGCTTACCTAGATCCCAGGCTAGGCATCAAATGGATAGCACCTTCAGGTTTTAATATTTTATTTAGAATGTTGTATCATTTCAAAAGAAGAAATATCATTGAGAGATCAACCAAGCAGTGCTTCAGACACTTAACCACCAAGCCCATAAGACTGTGCACCTTTTCTTTACACTTTTCAAATAAATCTTGTTCACTTATTCAAGGGAATTGGCATTTGAAAATATCAAAGCAATAGCATATACTCAAATAGATTTGTGCAAGTCATCATATCATTGACATATATCTAAAGTCTAAACAGGTTAAATAGATCTTTGCTTCAGAGGTTTAAAAGACTTTTGGAGCACACAATTTCACTGATTTATTGCTAAATCATTAGAAACAATCAGCATCATACTACAGAGGTTTAGGTGGTTAACGATCTTTACCTAAAGAAGCTCATAAATTGCCTTTGTTTTCTTCATGCCTACTTTCCAATAGCTTGCTATATTTTGTCGGCTTGTTTGGTTGGTTTTGTCTAGCTCTTTCTGTCTAGTCACTCCATCTTGCAGCATAAAATAAGGGCCTAAACTGGAGAGTTGGTGCATGTATAGAAAACAAACAAAAAAATCAAAAACAAAAGTAAAATACAAAAACGAAGCAAATCAGAACATACAAACAAACAAAAAAACCTGTGGCATGTAAAGAAAAATATGATTTTGACCAAACTTTCTAAGGTCAGAGTGCTTGGAGACAGGTGACCCATTAAAGGGTTACTGTCACATTCCTCACAAGGATTATGCTCTTTCAGACACCTCTACCTCCAAGCTTTTCAACATTCTTGCCTTTGTATGCTAGTTTCTGGAGTTTTCTCTCAGTTCACCAGCCTGCACATAGCTCCACACAGCCACATAATTAAGAATATAAGAATAGGCATTGCATGATTTTGATTATTTTCTATATGTAGATATTTATTTAAATGTGGTATTTGGTTGGTAAAATACATAGAACAATCTTATCATTAATGATAACATAAATGTGAACGTTTATTATTTACAACATTTTAATCTTTTTGATTACAAAAATTTAATCTTACACAACTGTGCACATGCATATTGACCGCTCTCACCCTTGTCTATTTTCCATCTTTATACTGCCCTTGTCCACCCCACCTCCTTCACAAAAAAAATCACTTTTGTTTTCATTTTTATTTCTTTTGTATTCTGCTGCTTTTAATGCTGAGAATGGATTGTTTCTAATCCAGCTGCCTGCAATGGCTGCATAGAAGTCCCCAAATGTGACAGACAGTGTCAAGACTACTGGCTGCTCTCTACAACCTGGTGGTAAGGCCATACAGCTAAGCACAACCCCTACACACCAGTCTTTGAACACAGAGAAGTCAAGCTGGTACCTACCTAGAGCCATCAAACCTACTCACTAGCATTCATGGTACTGGACAGTATTCTGCACATTAGCAAGGAGAAAGGTAAACACCCAACAGCCCAGCTACAAATTCTCCAATCAACAATGACACATACCTGAGAGATGAACTAGTGGCACGCAGCTTGTGGGAATAAACAACAAATATCTGATAGAATTTAAAGTCTCCTCCATGAGATGGAACACATCTCTCCAACAGTTCTTGGGTGACCAAGAACCTGAGACTAGATTGGTCAGGTATCTAAGGAAAAACCAAATAGCACTGCTAAAATAATATATCCATAAAATGACTCCTAATGGCATTCTGCCACAGTAATAGAGCAATCAGTGCCTTGTTCGGCGATCGTCAGAGAACCTTTCTCCTGCAGTTGATGAGGACAAGTACAGAAATTCACAGCTGGACAATGTGCAAAGAGAGAGAGACCTTGGAACACTCAGTCCTAAAAGGAAGGTCAGTATTAACTAGCTTCACTTGAGTCTCAGGTGACACTCAATGTGACAGGGGATGCAAAGATTATAAGAACTAAAGGGATAGAGAGCACCAAGGAAACAATGTCTTCAAAACCTAGCAGGAACAACATAAACATGAATTCACAGAGACTATGACAAGGCACACAGGCACAATAGGCATCTGTCCCAGACGGAGTTCCAGAACTGAGAGGAGAAGTGGACATGAAAGTCCATACCTAACCCAAAGGCTATCTCCAACTGGAAACTACTTACAAACTAAAATTAAAATGTTTTCTCAGAGTCTCACTGTGGCCACAAACCACTTTTAAGATCAGGTCCTATGTCCCGCAGTAGTTGGGAAACACAAAATAAACTCAATGACATCTTTGGAGAGTCTTTGTCGCATAATGTTTTGTTGAGGCCTCTTATTTTAAATCTCATGCATCCTTTGTACATGTTTTATTTATGGTTTCTGATTTTGTGTTTTTATGGGATTCCTGTGTGTGAAAACATCTGTGTCTCTGCATCTATCTGTGTTTTTGTGCTTTTATTTGGGTTCTTTTTCTTCTGTTTATGTGTCTTGTCATATTCCAGTTTGTTTGTTTTTGTTTTATTAGTATTTTTTAGATTTCTATTTGTTTTCTAAGGAGGGACATAAAAGGTGTGGATTCAGAGGGGAGAGGACAGGGAAGATCCTGGAGAAGTTATGAGAGGGGAATCCATAATCAGAATACAGTGTGTGAAAAATATATTTTTAATAAAAGAAAAATAGAGGGAAAATATCAACTGTCTTTTTTTTTAAACTCAGCTCAGAACTTACATATTTTATTTTGATTACTTTATTTTAAAAACAAGAAACAAACTGTTGTTCAAGTGAATAATTTAAGTCAGACTTCTGAGGAAATGCATACCTAACCCTTAAATCTTTTGCAAAATAATTTAACAAAAGATATCCTCATCAGTTATGTGGCTTTCCGTACACAATAGTGTTTCTGGCTCTTGTTTCTTTTGAAAGTCAGTGGTGCTTAACAGCCTTCTCAGCATCAGTGCCTGCTCTTGCTGCCCGATAATCTCACAGTTTAGATTCTCCTGCCTCTTACAAACCATTACACCAGTGTTGTGAGGCTGTATTCCCTGCAGGATCAAATCAAAATTTTCTCCAAAGCTAGCACATATTCAGCTGTAGCTACAGGCATAACCTGATACGCAGTTACTCCTTGGCTCATAAACTCTTCTGGAGGTATAAAAGATACTACTGAACAGAGCAATGTTTGTGAATGGCTAGACTTTTTTCTGGAAATTGTGTAAGTATTACAATAGCATCAATAAATAAGTTCTCTTTGATAAGTTAGTGAGCAATAAACATTTATGCCCAGTGTCAGTTTTCAGTTTGTAAATATTTTGTAAACATTCATGTGTCTCCAACTAGATACATTTGCTGATAAATTAATCTCCCAAACTTTCAAACTCATCCAGTGTAAATCTAGACTTAGCTTTTAGGAGTGGGAAGAAAACTGAGACAAAATTGATTTTTCAGGTATTGATGGCACACTTGGGAACCGAGCTAAGGAGCCCTAGGCAGCACAATTGTGACACCTTTATGGGTATTTTCCCTCCGAATAGCGTGTGTTCGCTGTGAATAATTCTATTTCAACCTTATTACATGCACTGTATTAATAGTTAGTGATGTTATTATTAATCAATAGAAAAATAACATTGCTATTATTAATCAATACAATAATAGGTTCTATTATTCATAGATCATTCATTAATTATTCAGCTATTATCATATTCATTAATAATAGCATAAAATATTTTAAAATATTAAATTCTTTCATTTAAAACCCCCAGATAAGAACAAACAAAAGGAAAAAATGTACTGATAAAAGCAAATAAAAAGCATATATATTAGAAACTTTTAAAGGAAAACAATGATATTTATCTGATTGCAGAACTAAACATTCAACCATTTTTAAGAATATGATATCATTAAAAAGGAAACAAATATCTCAAGTAATCACATAATCAGTGATGAGCATTAGGAAAATTTCTGTGACATGTGACTTAGCCTTCCAGGACATTTCATGAAAGCATGCACATACATACACACACTCTGCACATATATATACTCAACATATGTGCATACTCATAAATATATGCCTTTTGCAGACACACAGTATTTAAATCTATTACAATTTTTTGTCTTATATTTAAATATTTTGTCTTATTTTTAAATATCCTACAAGATAATTCCTGTGCTCTGTACTTGTTGCCTCAACATTTATTTAACCAATTCCTTACAGTTTTACATTATTTCACAGAATTTGCTATTATCATAAAGTAGTAATAAATGCCAATTAATTTATTTGTCAATTTGCAAAAAGCCTGCAATTGTTTTGATAAGAGGAATTATTAGAAGTAGTACTGATAGGACCAAGGAAAAGCATGGTTAGGCTTTAAATAAATGTCAGCAAAACAAATTCTGACATTCTATATTCAGATTGCCAGGAGCGTAGGTTCTAATACACAAAACTTAACATAACCTTTGGGATTCTCTCTGGAGAGTGCAAGAATCAACGACAATGTTCTCTCAGCAGTGACTATCAAAGGGTTTATATATCATCAATTGTATAGATGAAAAAATCAATCTAATTTCCAACCCTTGTTCTTTATTAGTGTGGAAGAATGTTTCTACACACAGAGTGATCATTTTTCTCCATGTCTTTCAGAATTCCTAGCATGTGTGACAGACTGAATCCTGTACATGCCTCAGTCTTCCTCCTCTAATTTCTTCCACGTCCCTTCTTACTTTATCTCAAGTCATGACCTTTTTATCAATAGATATTGTTGGATAAATACACACATAGCTTACTGACTCCAATTGCGTCTCCTCCTATATAATTGTTTACAGATCTAAGGATGAGCTCCCTCACAGCTTAAGCAGACCCAAGTGGTCTACCCTAAATATTAACGAGTCTTGCAGCTTATTGATGTTGTTTTAAGCACGACTAGTTATTTTCTAAAACCGAAAACCTACTGGTGATGAGTCCAATAAAGTAAAAAAAAAACAACAAAAATACAAGTGAATCACTCTAAGAGGGTGGTGATAGGTGAGGAAATCAATCGCACAAACATAGCACAGAATCATGAGCTTATTCTAGGCGCCATCTTCTCCGTCATCTTCAAAGACAAGTTCCAGCTGTTCATAATCTTTTAGGAAGAGCAGTCTGAAAACTGCCTGCCGAGTGTTTCTCAAGCTTACTTGTTCTAGACCATTGTTCTAGACCACCATGTAATTTTTGTACAGAACCACCCTGGCCTCAGTCTCCTAAAAAAATGAATGAACTGAGAAAGGTTTTGGGGGTGTTTTGTGCCCCCACTAGGATGAGAGCCTTCCTTCACCCATCCAATAGTTTGAGGAACAGCTTCAGAACTATAAGGTTAATCAGTAACAAGAGCATTGAAAGCCACATTGAAAGGAAGAAACCTCAGGGCACTTGTCTTGGCATTCCAATTGTCATGAAGGTAGATGTGGTGGTTTCAATGAGAAATGTCCCCCCAGAGACACAGAGATTTGGACACTTGGTCCCCAGTACATGGTGCTGTGTGGAAAGGCTGAGGGAGAGACAGCCTTCTGTGTCCTTGGGGCAGGCGTTGAGCGTTTATAGCCTTGCCCTACTTCCAGCTTGTCCTCTTGTTTCCTACTTACAGTTGGAGATATGATCTCTGAGCTTCCTGCTCATGCCTCCAGTGCCTTCCACTTGCCGTCATGACACCCTGCTCTGATGGACTCTTGTGCTCCTAGAACTAGAAGCAAAAAATAAGCTTTTTCTCCCTTTAATATTCTTTGGTCATGTTTTTTGTTTGTTTGTTTTTGTTGCCTTGCTTTTTTTTTTTTTTCAAGACAGAATTTCTCTGTGTAATCTTGATTGACTATCCTAGGCTCACTTTGTAGACCAGGCTGGCCTTGAACTCACAGATATCTGCTTGGCTCTGCCTCACCGATTGCTGGGATTACACAAGTGTGCACCGCCACTCCCATCTTGGTCATGGTGTTTTATATTGCAACAAAAAAGTAACTAATACTTTGGCTAACAGAGACACTATCGAAAATGTATGGAAAACAATTGCTTCATCCCAAAACAAAGAAAATGAGAGTTGGCACCAAAATAGTAACAAAGACAATGAAGAAAGGAGGAGAAATGAAAGGATTTCTTATAAAAATTTACAAATATACTTAGAAATCGGTGCCAAGGAAGAGGTGGGAGGAGTGAGGAGGGAAAGGGAAGGACACTTGGATGCTTCTGGAGTTTTAAGGTACATATGTTCACAGTTCCGCCTTTTAGTTCACAGTTCACAGTTCTCATCTGCATCCCAGTCAATTATTTTAATCCTTTAAAAAGATTCTTTCCTACACTGGGACGTTTGTTTTCCAAAAATGCCTCTGTGTCTCAGGTGCTATTAGACATCAGAGCATCTAATGAAACTAGGAATATATCAAGAATATGGTACAAGTTTATGGGATAGCATTTATTTCAATCTTCTAATTATGAATACTGCCTGGGGTATGTTGTTTTAAATGAAGCCCATTTATTATTCTATAACTTAAAATGAATCCTGTCTTAGACTTGACATTTTAGCAAGAAGCTGAATGGAAACTTGGTTAATTGGTTCATTCTGCCATAGGAGCAGAATTAGAACCCATTAGAATAGATTCTGCAAGCCTAAGTAGAAAACAGCTCTCCAAAATGTTGCCCCAACTATAATACAACTATATAACAAGACAACATGGCATAAGTACAATGATGTGAAATCGCTGATAGGGATAACAAATGACTGTGTTGTCTTAGGTATTTATTCTGCAATACTTCATTTTTATTTAAAGTTTAATCCTTCTACTCAACAAATTAAAATTATTTAAAGCAGTATGCTGTATTAAAGTGTTACAGTGGATGAAGTAAGCACTACCTTGCTTTTGGCAGTCCTTGGTTATTCCAAGTGATTGACCTAAACCAACCCTGATGTTTGTGGAACGATGGGACTGATGAGACATTTGTAAGAATCCATGTCTCTTACCGAGAAGGGAGGAATTATCTATCATCTGTCTACCTATCTTACTATGTCTGTCTTTCTAACAAAACCTACTGCATCTTAAAATGTACTTTTTAATTTTCCATTATTTAAACGATACACTACTTACAGAAATTACCCCAACTTTCTTCCACGTTTCCTGCTAACACAAATTTAACAGCTAAGAATAATGAAATAATGAGGTGTCCATTCTAAGTTCGGGCTTTCATACCCGTGTGTGGCCTAATGTTTTCCTGCAGAGACTAGCTCAAGCTGGAGATTTGGAGGCCATGTGAATCAGGGACAAGATGATCCAGCTGACATAACACTAGACAAGACAAGCCTACCCAACTCAGAACAGCAAAAAAAGCCAAGAACTTGAAACCAAAATTGTGCTTATTGGAGGTTTTAGAAATTTGATGCATGACATTATTATGGCAAAAGATTACTGGTTTGTGTGTGTGTGTGTGTACACTCACAATCAGAATACCATGCAGAACACATACACAACTATGTATATATGTGTGTATACATATATATATATCATCAATTAAAAGTATCATCAATTGAAATAAAAATATGACTGTGAATTCATCAAAACACAAAACACAGCTTAACACAATGAACTTTGAGAACTTCAGAGCATTATATGTAGTGTAAATAATATACACATATTTTAATATCTAACACCGACACATGTGTGCTCTAGCTATATTAAAAACATTTAAAGGAATTGTTCAGAACAAACTGAAAAAGGGAAACTAACTAACTTACCCACATATCTGCTGTGATTTAGACTCAGGTGATCTGCCTCCAAACGTTTGTTTTAGTATTTCTGTGAGATTATCTTTCAACATAGATTTATTCATAATTCCAAAACCTTGCACTTGTTGTCTTTAAGGTGATTCACAGACTGTCTCATATCATCTTAGAGACGTAATTTTTACAACCGTCATGAATTATAACACTTTGTGGCTTTGGCTCCATTTACTAGAAACTGAGAATTAAATTCAGTACTCTGGATAAATGCAGACTAAGGCAAAATCCTTTCTTGTAATGATATATTCATTCTGGATAGTCGACAATATAGTAAGCCCTGGGAATATTGCAATATGCATAACCGTTTTGGGGATGGAGAGAAATAGCAATTGTATCAGTAGGCTTAAGAGGAATGGGCCAAACCAGGTAATGGAACGCTTGATTATTTTGCTGTCAGATCCTTGAGAACAGCTTTTCTTCTCTAGAAGCCTAAGTCCTCGTAGAAATCGTCACATGAGATCCAAGCAATAAAAAGACTTGCATCTTTTCTTCCTTGGAAAAGATCTTCTGGAATTCTACAAATATGGGGAATCTTTCCCCCAGTGCTCCTTGGGGAAAGTAGGTACCCAACACAAAGAAAATTTTTCATCAGCTTTGCTGAATGAAATGCCCTCCTACTGCTGAGTCCCCAAAGGAAAGAAAATGTTTTTCTGTTCCAGAAGCCGACAGTCATGCAGCGGTGAGCAGGAGCCCTCACACACAAGAGTCACTGTTCTTTCGACTCTAATCTCTTTTCACAGTGACAAATGAATCACAGAAATCAATCTCAAGTCTGACTCTGAAAATTTTTCCGGGGGATTTTTTTTAAAGGTAAAGACAAGCAACTTAAAATTTCACAATAAGAGACAAAGTGGATGTGAACTTTAGCTGAAGCCAAATGTGTCATTGTTGGGTTTGACCACTATTTGGCATTGTGGAGAAATCTCTGAATCCAGAGCTAGAACTACGGAGCCTCTGATTCACAAATCCCTTAGCCCATTAGCTATGTGAGTCTCACTTGGGCAGCTTCATCAACACTTTGTTTCTTTACTTAAGAGGGAGAAGAGCATGGTATCCACACAGCGTGATGCTCATCAGTCTTGGGTTTTGCTTTGTTTTCTGTTTTACGAGGTTTTGTTTTTGCTTTTGTTTTACGTTCTAACAAAAGGATTGATCAGATGCCGAACTGTCACCATTTAATCCCACAATCAGTTTATGTTCTATGACTTGGCAATAGAAAACGGTGTATTTTCTGCCCCGAAGTGTTTATTCTATTTCTCTAATTATATGACTTTTTCCAAAAAGCGTTGCTTTCTAGCTATTTCATTCCGTTCTCTCGTGCTGAACACACTGATCCTGTGCTCATAGAAGGAACTGATTATAATAACTGAAAATTCAGTTTATTGTCAGGAATAAGACATTGCTGTATTTGTGCGGATTAGAAGGCACTGCAGAAATCACAGGAAAAAACTTGACTAAATGAGATATACACCACAATTCCATACATTACTAATGTCTTATACATCTGCGACTTTTCCTTGTATAGAATCCACCCCTTGAGGAGACACAGGCTATCTCAGTGAAACTTTGACTCTGGCATGTCTTCTTATTAGATGAGATTACTGCCAGGTTAGGAAACTTCTTAGTGGTTGCTGAGCTCCTGTTGCTACTCATTAAAAAATTTCTAGAGCCAGGAGCAAAATAGAAGCACAGAGATTTGTTGAGGTTCATTTTTATGCTTAACAAAAGTACCATTATTGGTCTGGATTGCCACGGTGTGCCTTATATTAAGTTATCTGCCTTTTAAAAAGACATATAATTTAGGACACAGAACAGAGTCAGTATCCTCAGCATCAGAGTCCTCTTTCAGCTAGCAAACCTCTGAGGAAAGCCTGGGTCGTGTGTGATGAATAAAATGCAATGCAAGTACAGTTCTGTGTTGAGTTTTGACGGACCCTTGTTAAATGCAGAAAATAATAAATGTAAAATTTATTCTCTTGTAGTTAACTTCATGGACTTACAACAAGGTTCCATTCTGGCTCTATTATCCTTAATTTCAGTTTTCCAACCTTAGCACAAAAAATCTGTGTGTGGATTATGTGTGTACACATTGTATTTGTGTTTGGTGATTATAAAACTGTAAAATTATTCTACATCTGCCAACAAAGCATTAGTTTTAAAACAAAATCTATGGATAATATGCCATATCCTAGTTACCCTAGTTGATCTTATAACTTAAAAAGGAATAACAATGAAAATATGAAAAAAAAAGAAAATATGAGAAAACATTATAATTTTGGAGCCCATTTTGCCAAATGAGTAGAAATCTTATTTTAAAACTATAATAACTAATAAAAAGTGCGTCATCTCAC
>REGO01000092.1:2671113-2790511 GCA_010120015.1 Rhombomys opimus | reverse complement strand
AAATCATTCAAAGAATGTAATGAAAAATTGATCCTTTGCAACAAATGCCTAGAATTGCATTTTACAGGGCATTTTTTGCTAACATTTTATTGTTATATTAATTTGCTGCTTGTTAACCTGGGTTTCTAAAGAAAACTATTAAATTATTGTCAAATGGCACATATTCAATTAACCCATCATATAAGACAAAACTCTATACAATACATGACTTTATATATGGCATGTAACTTTATGTAAGTACATACATCTATAATGCATGTGTCCATGAAATTATGTATACTCATATTTCTCATATATGTGTACATATATACTCACATATATGCATGAGTAATGAGTATATTCACACAATATATGAGTAATATGTATATAATATTGCAAGACCAAGGCTATAAAAACTAGTCAGTATCAGTCATAACCAAAAAAATAAATAAATCAAGAAAACACTTTTAGGAATATATCTTTTGAAACATTCGTAACCTTTCCGAAATTTTGTACTATGAGTTTTAATCGTTTTCACACCCTCCCAGACTCCTCCTAGAGCTTCCTCCCCGCCCTAGCCATTCAGTTTTGTGTTTTCGTTTTTCTTTTCCACCTATCAAAGCAAGTCGGGTTGTCTTGGATGTGTGTTTCACTTACCGTGACTAAATGTTTAAAGAAGAGTGACTTTTCCGCTACCAGCAGCTGTGAGTTGCCAGCAAACCCTTGGGTAGGAGTGGGGTTACATGCGCGCTTCCCTCTTTAGGCTTCCACGGGGATGGTCTGGCTTAATCCTGCACAGCTCTGTGTGTGTTGTTCTGAAGGCTGTGAGCTCACAGGAGCAGCTGCCCTGCTGGGCTCCCAGAGTTTGTCTCCCTGAATCCATCCACTGCCCCTGGATTTTACAGACTTGCCACTGTCTTCCACCTGGGAGCCTGGCATGGGATGTGATGTGTCTGTTCCCTGAAGAGCTGGACACAGTGCCTGAACCTTCCTACATCAATTAACGATAAAGGCAGTCCCCCACAGACGTTCGCCGGCCAACCTGATCTAGATGACGCCTCGTTAAAACTCTGTTCATGGGAGATTTTTAGATTGTGTCAAGCAGAAAATTAAAACAGACCAGCACAAGCAGGGATTTTTAACTTTAGTTCTGTTATTTTTAGAGAGTTCTGGTTTTATTATTTAGTTCTTTTATTATTATTATACCATGTCTTGATCATGTGCATTCATCTACCACATCCTTCCCAAATCTACTCCTCTCCCTCTTTACCCATTCAAATTTGTGAGCTCTTTTACTCTTTTGATCTTTTTTTCCTAGAAGTTTTTTATTCTTCAGTATTTTTTTACCCATTCTGAATTGTTTATAATTAATTATTTTCTCCACCTCATTATACTTCAATGTGTTGTCTTTCACTGAAGCATGTTTGACCTACAGGAGGGTACACTCAGGGACAGCTGTCCCGCTTCCCAGTAGCTAAAAATTGGCATTTGCCCCACAGTTAGGGTTGGGATTCTGTGCTCCACTCCCTTCAGCATGCTGGGATTTGGTCTGACTTGGGATTGCGCAGATTTTTTGCATGTTGCTGCTACTGCTGTGAGTTCATACGTACAGCTGCACTGCTGTGTCCAGAAAATAACATTTCTTTGTAGTCTTCATCCCTCTGGCTCTTCCATTATTTCTAACCCTCTTCTGACTTAATCCCTTGACTGAAGGAGGCAAGTACAGAACATATGTTCACTGTAGCGATGAGCATTCTGTAGTCTGATATTTTCTACACATCAGCCAGGTGGGGGTCTTTCATTTAACAACCACATACTGCAAATCAAGGCTTCCCAGATGATGGTTGAGAGGTCCACTTATCTATGAGTATAAGAGTTAGTTGTTAGGACATAGTTAAATATCATGTCCGTGTAGCAAAATAATTGATAAATACATACTAAATAAATAAATATGAAATGATTAAAATACTAAATAGTCAATAAATAAATATCATTTCCCCTAGGAGCTATGACCTATTTAGACATAGGCTCTTGGCCTCATGACTTTGCCTGAAGTGGGCTTAATTTTGTGGAAATGGACTTAAATCCAACCCGAAAACAATTAGTTCCTCAGAGCATGTTCATACCACTCACATGTCTCACCTCGCTGGTCATTGTTGTAGTTTGTCATTTTTGTAGCTCAGTATGATTGACAATTGTCTTTCTCCTTTGGCAGCTTACATACACCTTTCAGCACGAGGAAACCTAGCCAGCAGGGATGAACTTTCTAATCTGTAACAGAGTCTATATTTCGCTGTATTCTATAGCTTAAGTATGTGGTTTCTTCAGCAGAAGAAACTTACTGTCACGTTCTAGAGAACAACTGAAAGCAGTGGCAACAGCCTTTAATGTTTCAGGGAGTCTACAGGACCTCACTCGCCAACAACTTCAAAAGAAGTTATCCACGGCACTTTTCCTACAGCATGGGCAGAAATTTGTAAAGAATATGTTATAGCACAAAGGAGATTACCAATGGTGGTATTACAGCACATAAATATAAGAAGAGGAGTACACAGGCTCTGCATACCATAGCAAAAGGGGAACAAATACAGAGAACTGGAAGTTAGTTAAAGAGGTAATTTTGTAATTCAAACATAAGATAAAAAAAAAATGGGTTTTTCCCACTCAGCAAATAAAGATAATGGAAAACAAGATGATGCCAAAATAATGTAAGGGATAAAATATGTACATCATATTGTCAAATAAAACAAAATTCTAAATACTTGTAAAAATAATATTAATGCCTTATAGTTGTCTCAAAACAGTACTGAAATCATGTATTCATGAATAACACCTATCTAAAACATTGATTTATGATACTACAATGGACAGTGTAATATATTAAAAAATAATCAATAGATTCAAATTCTATCACTGGCTAGAAGAAAGGGAAAAGAGAGGAAGAAAATGGTGTAGGGGGGAAAAGAGGTAATGAAAAAGAGAGAGACAGAGAAATGGAGAATATGTTGAATCTCTCACAGATGATGTCCCCAACTGTAGGAAGACTATTTCTCTAAGTTCTGTGCAGATTAAGTCCATCTTTCAATGTGCTGTCATTTAACTATTCCACCTCCAGGACAAGCAAAACAATCCTTTTCCCCAAGGTTGGTTAGGATTTGCTGAGAACATCAAATAAGTGCGAAGATGGAGTATACACAAAATAAGTAACTTTCTTGTGTTCTGATATATTTTTGTCAGTACTTTATGTATCTGGTATTTTAGTTACCTATACCAGTTTAGTATTGGGTAGTGGAGGCTTAAATCTTTCAACAAAACTACTTTATTTAGGGTTCCTAAACACTTCTACCTCCCTTCCAGAGGCAAACAACCAATGGCAGAATCTGGAAACAACCCCGATGTCCCTCAGTTGAGGAATGGATACAGAAATTGTGGTACATTTACACAATGGAATATTACTCAGCAAGGAAATCATGAAATTTCCAGGCAAATGGATGGAACTAGAAAAGATCATCCTGAGTGAGGTAACCAGGAACAGAAAGGAATGCATGGTATACATTCACTTATAAGCGGATATTACCCATTTAATATAGGACAGCCATCTACAGACCTAAAGAAGCTAAACACTGAGGAGAACCTTATGAAGAACGCTTAAATCTAATTCAGTATGGCAAACAGGATAGACACCAGAAGTGGAGGAAAAGAGAAACAGGAGGGGCCTCTGAAAGGATCTACCCAACAGGGGATCAAAACAGGTGCTGAGACTCACAGCCAGACTTTGGGCAGAGCACTTTAAAGGGGATGTGGGAAAGAAGGAGGGAGGGTGGGACTGGGGGTAGTTGAGAGATGGGGCTTCTAATCAGGATATATAATGAATAAATTGTGAAAAAATAAAAATAAAAAAGGCCAAAAGTGTCAACTAACCTGGGCCCATAGGGACTCACAGAGGCTGAAACACCAACCAAAGAGCAGGCATGGACTGGACCTAAGCCCATGACACATATGTAACTGATGGGCAGCTTGGTCTTCATGTGGGTCCCTGAGTAAGTGGAGCAGGGGTGGTATCTAACATGGACTCAGTAGCCTGCTTCTGGATTTCTTTCCCTTACCTGGGATGCCTTGTCTGGCCTAAGTGAAAAAGCATATGCCTAGTCCTAATGTGACTTGATGTGCTTGGGGTGAGTTTATAGGGGGGAAGGGCTCCCTTTTTCTAAGGAGAAGGGGAAAGACAAAGGAGGAAGGAGGTGAGACAGAGGAGGAAAAAGAATGCTATGATAAGGATGTAAATGAATAAATTTAAGAAAAATATTTAAAGAGTTGATTGAAGGACTGGCTCAGCAGTCAGGGGCACTGGCCAATTTTCCAGTGGACTCAGGTTCAAGTCTCACCATCTTCATGGCAACTCAAATTTGACACCCTCTTCTGGCCTCTGTGGGCACTATAGGCAAAGGTGCACAGGCAAGCACACAGGCAAAACACTATACACATATGTTTTTAAAAAGAATGATTGAAAAACTGGACACTTGAGTACAAACATGGTGCCACCTCTAAAACAAAGACAATGTAAAAACTGAAGAAGGTATACTAAATAGCCAAAATAATGAGTACTTAAGAATTTCCATAGAGAAAAAAAAAATCGATTCACCTGTTAGAAAAAGTAAGCTTGAAAGCAGGGCAGTGGTGGCACAAACCTTTAATCTCAGCACTTGTGAGGCAGGGTCAGGTGGATCTGAATTAAAGGCCATCCTGATCTACAGAGTGAATTCCAGGACAGCCAAGATTACACAAAGAAACCCTGTCTCAAAAAACAAAAATCAAGCTGGGCATGGTGGTGCATGCCTTTAGTCCCAGAACTCTGGGAAGCAGAGGCAGGGGAGCATTGCAGTGAGTTCCAGGCCAGCCTGGTCTACAAAGTGAGTCCAGGACAGTCAAGATTACACAAAGACATCCTGTCTCTAAAAAACAAAAGTAAGTAAATAAATAAATAAATAAATAAATAAATAACAAAGTAAACCTAAAAGGCAATATTAAATGAATTTTATAAAAGGAGAAAAGTGAAACACAGCGGCAATGCACTCTGTCACAAAACAGCACCTGTTACACATGACAGGATTGCATAGATTTCAGTGTATTTTTGTTTTGAAAATAAAACTTGCTATTATACCTTGTATAAGTATACTTGTGCATTGCATACAAGGTTAACAGATGTTGAAAATATGCAGCAACGACTCAGTGAAGTGGCATCAAGTAATATCAAAGGAAGAAACATGTTATCATCAAAAGGATGGGGACAAGAGATTTTGGAAGCGAAAATCAGAATTAAGTACATAAACAAAGACGAAAAGAGAAATGTGAACACTATGCATTAAGGGGTAGCAAGCTAACCTGCAGAGACTATTGTAGGGGAAAATGGAGAGCCTTATGACACCACCTGTGGCCTTTCTCAGAAAAAAAAATATGACTGGCGCGATGGTGTGATACACCTAACAGTATTTAGTGTATAGCATATAGTCCAAGTATCTGTAATATTGTGCTCAAGATTATTTAATTGAATCAGTCTTCCTAAAATAAATCTCTGCATAACTGGACACTGATGTTTAAAATTATTGTTTTTCTGTAAGATCTAATTACTTTTCTTTGTCTTGTATCCCTGGAAGTGAACTGCAGTGCTTTCCATGAGATATCCATGGCCCTGGGATTCTATTATACACTAAGCCTTTTGGTACTTCAAGTAATAAATCCCTTTGGATGGGGTCAATACCACTTTAACTTTATCCTAAATTCTACATTCTGCACATAGTGGCATAAGGCTACAGTTTCACATAGGAAATATGAAAATAAACCCTCAAAATTTGATTCAAATGTAATATCAAAGAAGTATTTTCAATATCATCATATAACATTACAAATTTCTATTGTGTGACTGCAAACCACTATCTCATGAGATCGATGTACCAAATAAGAGCTGCCAACCAAGCTGAATTCAAAGCCAATTTCTAATTCATTACTTTATATGGAGCTTTGAAATATGCTCATTTAAAAATCTGCTGCACAACAGCGAGTCTGTAATGCCCGTGTAATGTTGCCACGTGTGAGAGCGAAGCGGGGATGTCAACACTTCATTACAGATATTAAATTCAGTCTCGCATTTCAGATATATGTCAGATGTCACAACCTTCAAGGATTCACAAATGAGCAGATCCCGTATTCTGTAATGTGAATTATGAGGATGAAAAACATTATGTTAAACTACTCTTCTCTGGTTACACACCTGTAAAATATTCTACTGCATCCCAGACACTCTGGATCGCGGACATCTCCCAAACACCCCGTCTATCATTATAATATGGGTACCACTCTACAGTCAAAAGTGAAATGGAGCAGAACAGATGGTCACTTCTTAGTAACTAATGATTTCAATTGTTACAACCTACAAGCTTGAGAACTTTTCAAGAAGAATTACCGTATCCTAGAAATCATGAAATTTGCAGGCAAATGGTGGGATCTAGAAAAGATCATCCTGGGATATCCCAGAGCGGAAAGACACACACACGGCATATATTCACTTATAAGTGGATACTAGACCTAAAAGATAGGAAAAACATACTAAAATCTGTACACCTAAAGAAGCTAAACAAGAAGGAGGACCTGGGATAAGATGATCAGTCCTCACTTAGAGAGACAAATGGGATGGACATTGGAAGTAGGAGAAAACAAGAAACAGGACAGAAGCCTACTGCAGACGACCTCTGTAAGACTCTACCTAGTAGTGTATCAAAGCAGATGCTGAGACTCATAACCAAACCTTGGACAGAATGCAGGAAATCATATGAAAGAAGGAGTTTGTAAGACCTGGAGAGGACAGGAACTCCACAAGTACCAAATATATCTGGGCACAGGAGTCTTTTCTGAGACTGTTTCTCCAACCAAGGACCATACATGGATATAACCCAGAACCCCTGCTCAGATGTAGCCCATAGCAGCTCAGTCTCCAAGTGGGTTTTCCTAGTAAGGGGAACAGGGACTCTCTCTGACATGAAATCGGTGGCTGGCTCTTTGACCTCCCCCCACCCCTGAGAGAGGAGCAGCCTTGCTAGGCCACAGAGGAGGACATTGTAGCCAGTCCTGAAGAGACCTTATAAGCTGGGGTCAGATGGAAGGGGAGGAGGACATCTCCTATTAGTGGACTTAGAGAAGGGCAGGGAGGAGAGGAGGGAGGGTGAGTGGTATTGGGAGGGAATGAGGGAGTGGGCTACAACCAGGATATAAAGTGAATAAACTGTAATTAATATTAAAAAATTTAATTAGAAAAGGAATTACAGTATCACTTTTTTTCAAGACACACAATCCAAATTGCATCTATATCTCTGTATATGTGGCTTCTCAAAATAGAAAAATATAAAGGCATCTACAGTGCTACGGGATCTGTACTTTTTGACAACGTGTTGATTTTCAGGAAAATTTAAAACCCATCCATACCTAAGACAATTCATAGCATTTTTGAGTACTTAAGTGATCTGCTTAGAGGTCAGAGATTCCTCTTAAGTTAAAGTTTTATAATCAATTCTGTCTTTGCCTCTTATCCAAGAACTCAGCTGCCACAAACTGTTGCAGCTTCTCTGGAGATCCACTGTTCACAGCAGCCATGCTGTGAAATCAGTTCGTAGTTGAGGCTTTTGTGCAACTTTCTATAATGAATGTTTTTGGACAGTGGTGCCAAATCTATAGTAGATCTCCTTGCTGAGTTCTAGAGTGGCTTATGGTACTCTGTGGGCTAAGATAACTGGACAGTCGTCTGCTTTCAAGTGAGAGTTATATATCTTAAAGCCCCTAAATCACAGTTCATCTGTTCCTACCAACCAGGACCCCATTTAATAACAGTAGGTTAGAAAACATTTTAAAGCCTGTGCGCGTCACCCACTGATGAGTTACACCACCCATGTGCTGTCCCTAACTCTTTTATTACCATTTCATCATTCCTGACTAATTGCATGTTCTGACAGCTTCTATAAAATATGTGATACCAAATAATAATTATTGACTATTCATCCTGCAGAAGCAGCAAGCGTAGCCAGGGGGAAATATGTCCCTCATGATACATCAGCAAATGCTATTTAGTCTTTCATAATTCTGTGTTAATTTGGATTTCAGCAGTAGTTAGGGAATTTGTGCATTGAAGATTTCTACTTTCATTGACATCCTTAAATACATTCACTGGTTCATTAAAAAACATGGTTCTATTGATCATATTAACAGTTGCCTTCTCCATATATTAAAATTTAAAGTTTAGCTTCTAAATGAAATGTTCTTACTCATAAAAAGAAGCTTGAGATTTCTTTTATTGTAACTAGACATTGTGTCTTGATAGTAGTTAATTTTTCCCTCAAAACAATTTAATTTCTATCCAAATTAGCACTGTTTTTGTGTGTGATGTGTGTTTGTTAAAGGAATCTTCCTGTGATAGAGGATGAAAACCATGTTTTACCATACATTTGTCACACCAGCAGCTCATATGTCTTCACAGAAGTCGTCATAGACTACAGTTCAATCACAATGGATTTTTCCATTGGTAATACTTTGTGGTGGTTTGAATAGAAATGGCCCTAATAGGGTTCAAGTCTCTTTTTTTTTAATCCTTTTTAATTAATTACAACTTATTCACTTTGTATCCCAGCTGTAGCCTCCACCTTCCTCCCCTCCCAAAACCACTCTCCCACCCTCTTCTCCTCCCATGCCCCTCTCCCAGTCCACTGATAGGGAAGGTCCTCCTCCCCTTCTATCTGATCCTAGCCTATCAGGTCTCATCAGGACCGGCTGTGTTGTCTTCCTCTGTGGCCTGGTTCTGCTCTTGACAGGTCATTAGGGCGTAGCACTATGAGGTGGTATCTCCTTGCTGGGCTAAGTGTGGCTTTGTTGGAGGAAGTGTATCACTGGAGATGGGCTTTGAGGATCCAAATGCTCACGACAGACCGAGTCTCTGTCTTTCTGTTGCCGGAGGATGCAGGTGTAGAATTCTCAGCTCCTTCTCCAGCACCATGTCTGCCTGTGTGCCACCATGCTTCCCACCATGCTGAAAATGTACTAAACCTCTGGACCTGTAAGCAAGCCTCAATTAAATGCTTTAACACTTAAAAGTTTCTGTGGTTATGGTGCCTCTTCACAGAAACAGAACACTGATTAAGTTAGAAATAGTTACCTATGGCTGCTCATTGAAATCACAAGTATAACACACTAAGCTATTATACTGTTATATACATTCTGATTATTTAACTCAGTCATGCAAAGAGCACAAAAGTGCCCGACCTGCTAAGTTACTTGAAAATACAGAGCTGCCTTTCTAAATAATATTCTATGAAATAGCTCAAGGATGGCTTTGCTTTTGATATAGTCAGTGAAGAAAAATGATGTTGCAATGTCCAATATTGCTAATCTAGCATAGCCTAGTCTGGGGCTAAGGATACAGCAACATGTAATAAATACTTAAAGGAAACAGCTTTAAAATGGTGTGGATGTAAGCAAAAGATGTATGGGCATCCATGTTCTGTATGTCTGTGTAAATACACACCTTCTTACCTTAGAACACAAGTCAAACACAGGGGAAAACTGACTGATTTAGATGATGTTTGTGTATAATTTATTTTACAGATATTTTGTAAGAAATTTGTGATGTGGTAGGTCCTAGTGATATAGATAAGGTAAAATTCCTGACTTCATGCTCAACCAGATTTATAAGAGAAATGATGAAATGATAGTGAAATGTTTCCTGAAATATAATTTTAGTGTGTTATAATGGCTTTTCCATTTCTTGTGCTAATATTTGGATATTATGTATGTAGAGAATGGCCTATATGACCCCTAGCTTAACAGGACATAACTCATAAACTGTAAAATTTAAATAAGATAAAATGAGAACTATTAGCCTAAACATTTTATATTTCCTTACAGATACAGATGTATTTGTGCTAAAGAAAGTCTGAACAAGATGGACAGAGAGAAAACTGTGTATTAGGTCAAATGGTGAGATCAAAAGCAATAGAATCGGATAAAAGGTATTAAAGAGTTTTAATGCTCAGTTGCCTGCTAAGCAGATATGTTTCTATATTCTCTTCTCTTCTTTCTCTTATGTGTGTGATGTAGATTTTAAAGGATATGGTAAAATAAATGCTCACCCTTGAATATCTAATGAAACAATCATAAAGTAAAGAAGAAAACTGAGGCAATCAAATCAACCCCAATGATAAGCAAGAAAATGTTAGTTCTTCACTTTATAAGTAATTTTTATGCAATATTTGGCATAAGTTACTTCAGCATGTGTACCAAAGGATAAGAAAATCACTCGTAACGATCAAGTAATAGAGATCTGGCACTCTCTCAGCCCATAGGGCTCACACAACAAAATACGGAGAAACTCCCTGCCAGGTTATGTGTGAGTCTCAAGGGAAGGAGGCGTGAGCCCTGCTATACCAACTGAAGTCTTTCTTCCTAAGGCATCCTCTAGGCTCAGAATGACGTTGATGTCTTCAGTCATTAAAATAGGATTGTAAGGAGAGCATTGGTGATTAGAGAAACAGAGAAATGCATCATCAGTGTCCACTTCCAACTTTTCTTCTCACTAAAAGAATAAAAAATAAAACCAACAATTAAAAAAATCAAACATTTTGTCAAAAGTCCTCAAATGGCATGATAAACAATCTGTATCCTACGTTAAGGATTGTATTTATTTAAATGCACTTACTAAATACATTTATTTAAACAAAATCAATAACACAATAGTTTATTAATCATGGACAAATGCTTTCATTTGTAGAGAAACAAGAATAAAATTGTACCTACTTTCTTACCTTGAGTGCTCACTAACTTTAGGGATAATGATCCTGGAACAATAAGGTAAAATGCCTTTAAAAGGGTATATTATGCAAAGCCATGCTGCTTCCAGGTTTGATTAGTCTTGCTTTTCCCTTAATCCACCGTCCCTACCCATGACCCTTTTCATTCCTCTATTCCTCCGTTCTCTTTCTAAAGACACTATCTCATCTAAGAAAACGTGTGACTTACTCATCATTAGAACTGATACGGTTTCACCAGACCTACAAGAATGCTCACCCCAAATGAAAGTAATCAAATATTAACATTAAATCATTATGGTAATATAAGGCTTCTTCATTTTTTATTCATGAAGTAAAGATTAAGGAACCAAAAGAGAATAATACAGGCTACAACATATGGGAGATAAAACTGTTTGATTTTCAATGTCCACAGTATCTGCTTCAATGACTGCACATTGAAACAGAGTATTCATTCAATAAAACATATTGATTACTATGTATCTGATATTCTTCTTGGCACTGGGTTATCACTTCTATCTTTTTCTAAATTTAAGGCGATGTTTTTCAAAATTGAGAACTATAGATAATATATTCTCATTAAGTGTATTGACATCAAAATTTTCCATAGTCACATTTTAAATATTCTTTGAGAACGTAACATCTGGTCATGTCTCCAATTGGCTACGTATGGTTCAAGGTTCATGGACTTGATGTGGCTAACATCTTTAAGGGTGAACATCTTTGCTTTTCACAAACCACATTTTCTACCATCTTCTAAAAACTTCAATTAATAATCAAATCACAAACAATAACTGCTCTTGTCACCTAGTTCATCATGAAAACCTTAGACTAGTGAAAAAGTGGGTGGAAATTAGTCCGTATTTTAAAGGAGTGGGTTTATACAGCATTCTATTAAGTCTTTGTTCTCCTTTGAAATGACTATTCACCAGCCATGCAGCAATCTTAGAAACATGAAGCTAATATTACATGAGAGTTTCTTGTTTTATTTTATTTTTTTTATTTTACTTTTATTTTACTAGAGGACATAATTAAGTTAAAAGGAAATTCCTTAACCTGCATTTCTTAGTTAGACCTTGATCAATTTACACTGGGTTCTACACTCTGAAGCAAGACTCAAAATTTCTTTGCTTCAAGTCACTGGATCCTTTTCAAACGAATTTGGCAACAAGATAATGAGGGCAGAAGTAACGTCTTTGAGGAGGTTCACGAACGACTGACAAGGGTTAATTACCACGTTTAAGGACTGTGAGATCACAAGTAAATATTAGTAAATATTAAAATCACATCTTCATCACTGGGTTGAGAGCCAGATGGCACAGGTTAAATAAATGGAGGTGACAGGGAATGAGGATGTTGTTCCATATTGCAATTAGCCTCCCTCTGCTAAGAACTAGCATGTCAAAATTGGGTTGGGGTCAGTAGGCAAAAGATAGCAACCACACAATGGAGTATACTTAGCTTAGCTTATCTCTTGGTGAGATATTAGGTCCTGTGTTTTATAAGAAAACCCTGCAGAACATTTTTTTTTATTTTAACAAGGTTTAAATCTCATCTTTCCACATTCATTTACATGGAAAATTAGCATCTTCCAGTCAGAATATTTTAATATACACAGATGCT
Source organism: Rhombomys opimus (assembly GCA_010120015.1). Lineage (NCBI taxonomy): Eukaryota > Metazoa > Chordata > Mammalia > Rodentia > Muridae > Rhombomys > Rhombomys opimus. Next base: position 2,778,068 of record REGO01000092.1, on the reverse strand, counting down.
GCAAATAAAACCTCCCATGTCTGTTCAGCAGAAACATAAGGGCACTGAAATGCTCTGATTTGTCAATACACATGTAAATGTAACTGAGCAAAATTTGGCATAAAAGCAAACATATTCTCACACCCTCTCCCAAAAAAAGGTAACACACACAAAAAAAGATAAACATAAATGAGCCAGATGATAAGCCATCTACAGATGAGGAAGGCACTGTGCTAACCATGCTTGCAAAGTAACTGCTCAGGCAATGTTGTAAACTGTCAGACAAAATACACAGAAAGCTTTTAGAAGGTTAACTAAGTCCCTGTTAACTTTCCCAGTACTTACTGAGCTCGCACCATTTTGTGCATTATGATAAACCCCAGGTTATAAAGATGGGAGTGTGTGTGGATCATGCGTCTAAGTAGCTGGCAGTCATTTACTTATTCCATTGGCTTCATTGATTATAGATTGCCTTATGTTTGTTGAAAATCAATGGAACAAGCTTCATCTCTCTTTTGCTGCGCTCTTCACTTCACAGCATCATGAAAGAATAAAATCCACCACATTTGTACTTTAGCAACATACAGAAAGTAAAAGCGTGTCTCTCTTAAAGGTGTTGGTTCACCGTCTTTTCAATCCCTCAAACGTTATTCAAGGCCTGTCTATGCCATATTCTTTACCAGGAACTGGAGTCAAAGAAAAAGACAGTTTAGTTGTTTCTCATAAATTTAAATGCTTATTCTCTATCCCCAAATAAAGGCTCCCCAAATTTTCTATCTGTCTAAATATTTTTGTTTTTCTGCCTTTGAAGTTTGGGCTGCTTAACCCAAGACTGTGGCAATTTTACTCAGTCCAACACTTTTTATGGCATTGAGTCTATTTCTTTTTGTATCTAATATGACACATTATCCCCCATTAATTTGCTGTTAAAATATGTCTTCCATTTGTGCAATGTCTGTACATTTGTACACTGCCCTATAGATCACATATTCAAGCCAAAGTGACTGAGCTCTAATAGAGGAATTTCACACAGAGAAAATCAAAGCCGTTTGCACTGCAATAATAAGTCCTTCCTATGTACACGTACACTGGGACTGTATCTATGGGCATCTGCTGTTAAACGTTTTGGTACTTAACTGCACTGTGTGGGACTCTCAGTATTGCACCTGCTGCTTTAGAAACCTTGGCGCAGACCTTTGACTGACAGCCAAACTTCTGGCCTAAAATGAACAGAAGACATTCACCTTCAAGACTGCCAAAAGCATCCAGTTCATAGGACTCTGTCAAACTCTGTTGCAGTGAGGCCAAACTCATAGTAAGGAGACTTTCTATGATTTCTGACAAATTTCATTTTTCAGAATATGCTTTATTCCATTCTTCCTCGAAGATTTTTTTCTGCTTGTGTCCTAGGCATTGTGCCACTTCTTCTTGGCTATCATGTTGTGTTTCTTTTTTTACTTACTTATTTTATTTTGAGATTATAACTATATCACCTCTTCCTTCTTCCCCAATTCCTTACTTACTCTCTTTTAAATTCTTAGCGTATTTTTCATTAATTGTTTTTGTGTGCATATACATATTTCTATACACATACATGTATACAAATTTATAAAATATGACCTGCATGTGTAGTCCTTGTATGTGATATTGGGAGTTGCCCTGACTCTTTGCACTTTATAGGTGAGGAAAATTGGCCATAGAGAGAGGCTGAATCTTTGACCGTGGTCACAGATGTAAGTCCAAAATACTAAGACTGGAATCGTCTGATTATCTAAGACTGCTGCTGCAGATGAGGCTAGCTAAAAAGGAACAGCAGAAGAGGTTAAGACTGGAGCAGCAGGAGTCTTGATTGGAGCACTGACAGAGATTTCAGTCATCTCAGAAATAGACCAAACATATCTGACACCAATCAGCACAACAACTAAAAGGTCGCCATCTTTAAGTCATTCTCTGCAGTCTTAAACCTGTCTTTTACGACTCATCCTTTTCTGCTTCAGAAGCTTATATCTGTCTACCTCAATAAGGAGTAGTACGTTATGTTTGCCACTTACATATCATTGAACAATTGGAAATATTTCCAGAGACACAGTTTCTTGTGAATATTGCCTTGCATGTCATTTCACCAAATCTTACACAGCATTAATTGTAAAATGCAGCCTTATTTCTGGTTTCATTAAACCATCAATTAAAAATAGTCACTAGAATGATCCTTTTATCACATTGACTTAAAGTTGTACCTCCGTTACAAAGATGTGAAAATGTGTTTCTTGTATTTAAGAAATAAATAGGTCATTTGAACATAAATAAATAATATGTAGTAAACTTACATCAGCACCAAAGTCTAGATTTACATGCTTCATCATTTTATCAAACATTACTAAAAATTGGTGATTTTACTTCCATTATTTGGGGAAATTATAATGTAAATAGCCATAAATAAATTGGCTGGGCAAAGCAGAAAGACACACATGGTATATACTCACTCATAAGGGGGGATTAGACATAATATAGGATAAACCTACTAAAATCTATACTCCTAAAGAAGCTAAACAGCAAGACCCTAAGAAAGATGATGAATCCTTATCAGAAGTGCAAACACGATAGACATCAGAAGCAGGAGAAGACAGGGAACAGGATAGGAGCCTACCACGCAGGGCCTCTGACTCACTAATCAAGGTATTGAAGCAGAGGCTGAGACTCATAGCCAAACTTGCAAAGTGCCTGAAATTTTATGAAAGAAGGAGACAGAAAGACCTGAAGGAGACAGGAACTCCACAAGGAGAACAACAGAGCCAAAAAAAACCAAAAACAAACAAACAAAAAAAAAAAACCTGGGCCCTGGGGGCCTTGCAGAGGCTGATACCCCAACCAAGGACCATGCATGGAGAGGACTTAAAACCTCTGCTAAGATGTAGCCCATAGACCCAGTCCCCAAGTGAGTTGCTTAGTAAGGAGAGCAGCCTTTCCAAGCCACAGAGGAAAGCAATGCAGCCAATCCTGATGAGACCTAATAGGCTAGGGTCAGACAGAAGGGGAAGAGGACCTCCCCTTCAGTGGACTAGGGGAAGAGCATGGGAGGAAATGAGGGAGAGAGGGTGGGATTGGGGGAAGAAGAGGGAGAGGGCCACAATGAGGAATAAATTTATTCACAAATTGTGTATGAGGGAATATCATTGCCACAGTTAGAACAGACTACAAAAGAATATGCTAGTTTTACGTATCTTATTATTACTAGAACTTCTACAATGTAAAGGCAGAGAGAGTAGCCTGTGCTTTCTGAGATTTTAATTCACATAGACAAAGAGCTTTTATCTGAGTCTAAATGAGGACATGAATCACATCTGCATCACAGTCTGATAAAAACCTGCTAAGAACCTTCTGTGTTCAGCTTATCTGCAACGTTCATTGCTACCCCTCTGCCCCCAAATTACCTCACTGATGTAACTGAGAGCCTTGTCCAAATGTCCTCTTAACAGCGATATTTGCCCCACTCACTTTCCACAAAAGGCCTCAGCGCTATTTTGTTAATAAAAGGAATTTTTCTTTCTTTAAATAGTATCCACTATCATTAATAATTATGCAAACATAAAAGCATATCATAGTAGGAGTGGCTTCAAATTTGCAACTGGAGTTGAACTGGGGATCAATTCTTCGAGATTACCTATAGTACTCAACCATAAGAATTAAATGGAGTCATCTAAATTTGTTGAATTTAATCAGTACCAGTATTAGTTTCACATAAAAACATACTTTGTAAAATTGTGTGTGGAAATTGTGTGTGACAAGGAGGAAAGAATCCTCTAGACTGAAGTGGACAGAAAGAAAATACACTTCAGTCCTATACAGTAAGTCACAGCAAAATTCCCAACTGGGACAAACATTACTTAAAAAAACAAAAAAATTAAACCATCTATTTCAAAGAGCCCCTAGGTAGCGATTGGTTTGTATGAGTTTCTTATTTTTCTACTTTAACTCTCATCTTCCCCTGATCTCTTTACATTTCCTTCCCAAATTAGGCTCTAAAGTATATGATACTGAAGGACTATTATCTTATTAGTCATCACCTATAAGCTTTTCAAATTGTTTTGTTCTCTCAATGCTTGCATGAAAACCAGCCATGCAAAACAGAAATAATAATATTTAAAATTTTTATTACATTTTTTTTAAAAAATTGTCAACCACAGGAGTTTGCCTCTTTGTACTTCACACCACCATGTTTGAATCATTGCTTTGTAAAGCTACGGACAAGTTTTCTTACCAGTTTTTCAGAAAATTTAAATGGTTAATAGTGCTATCTGTTTGATGGTCCCTGGGTTAATTTTTTAAGCTACTATTTTGACTCTATTCAGTAATAATACTTTTTGAGACTGAATAGACATGTTCTGATAACAATTTCCTAAAGTTACAGACAAGTTAAAGACTCCAACTCCTCCCCTTCAGACTATCTGAAAATAGTTTCTCTCATGTGAATACTTGTTATGATTTTCTACCTTGGTTTTTGAACCCTTTATATACATTTGTAAATAATTATTGATATTTTCTTTTTTATCTGTTATTTTCATTTTATCTGTTATTTCTACATCTCATGGTTTTGTGTAGAAAATATGGTTGAGAAATGAGTTCGGTCCTTTTTTGTTGGTATATGTTTGCAACCAATGATATCACAGCGCGTATATAGTAAATAGTAATTTATAAGTTGTTTATTTTTGCACTTGTTTATTTTGTGTATGTTTGTGCATGTATGGATGCCACAGTGCGCATACAGAGGTCAGAAGACAGTTTATGTGAGGTAGTACCATCTTCCCACCATCTAGGTACTGAAGATCAAACTAAGGTCGTCAGGCAAAGCAGGAACTGTGCTTACCCGCTGAGGATCTTATTTGCCCGGAAGAGTTCTAATTAGTGGAAATTTACTCACAGTAAATTTTGCAAAAAGCTACATTTGCATTTTTGTTCTAGTTTTGTTACTCCAAAGCAGAAAATAGTTTATTGAATGAATAATTTTAACAAAATAAGTTTTATAAGAGCACAAAATATCTTAAATTTTTTTTCTAATAAGTAAATTGATTTTGGGAATTGCTAAGAATTTTTCTGTGTACATAGCTTTCTCAAACATCCTGTCCACTTTCAGGAAAAATAATATAGGTATTCTCTTGTGGTATATTAACATTTACTAATGATTTATCTTTTAGTAAAATATGTTTATTATTATACAATAGCTGTATATCCAAATCACCACACACAGAGACTGGGATTTATTTAATTAACCTAGAACACAATGCTGGACAATAGCTACTCCATTCTAAACCTATAAGACTACCATTTTCCTACCATTCAGATTTCACCCATTGTACTTGCTTTTAGTCATATCTTAGGTCTGGTCCCATCTCTCCACATGGTTCCAAGTTCTGTCTTGCTGATTCTCTCTCCTCCCTCTTCTGCATCCTTCCTCTTCCTCCCACTCCTCACCAGGATGTCCCAACCTATCCTCTCCATTGCTCAGCATTGTGGCTGGTTGTTTTATTTGACAATACAGAGAATACATGGTAGCATATTTACACAAACTTGAGACAGATGATGCTTAGAATAAGCATCACAATGCAATGTCCTGATTGAAATCAGATAGTGTGGTAGAGAAATCAACATTTGAATGAACGGGGTAAATTGTATACATTTCAAAAGAACATTATACTAACAGTATTCTCTGTATTAGTTTCTTCCAATAATCTGTCATGGTGAAGTTGTGTTGTGTTTTTTTGTCTGTTTTGCTTTCTCCATCTTGATATTCTCAACAGGAAATGCTAATGTGTCTTTAAATATATAATAAACCATCATCAGCATGCAAGCAAGTTTTTTCTATGCCTGAAGTTACTACTCTTCAATTATTTTGAGGTTGATGCCTAATTACAGATCTTATAAGACATACTTATTCATCATAACAGATTCTAGATCAGAATCTGTGAGATGTTATAAAACAGAATCTTTATTTTAAGAAAGTTTCATACAGAGAAGCCAACAATACTTCATTTCACTAGCATATTATAATTTAATTCAAAATAACTAATATCTTTAGTGTGGTCTGACATTGAGCTGCATGATTCTATTGTAAGCCTAAATTACCTGTGCTCGCACCTATCTTACTTGCCATCTATATACCTGCTCCCAAAACTGTGCTTAAGATGTAACAAAGGAAAAGTGGACCCTGTGGAGAAACTTTCAAAATAAACACCTTAGAATCCTTTGCCCCATCATTTCATCTTCAGCTTAACAAGAGGTTGTCAGCTTCGTCTTGTCCATCCTAAGAGGCTTGTTGGTTTTTCAACTAACAGCATAAGCTGAAACCAAATTCTCTCATGTGTAATAGTGCTTTTATCTAAGAAACAGCACTCTTCAATGTAACATTCATGAGTAATATATGTCTTCATAGTTTGAATATTTCAGATTCAGTTTAAGACTAAAATTAATGTTTTATCATTACAAAATTAACAACTTCAGCCATAATAAAGAATTTCACAAAATATGTGAGGCATTTTATTGAGGATTAAAAACCTAAAATGACTGAAAGTTTCTCTGACAAGAAATAGCTTACAGAGAGAAAATCTCAGGGGGGGAAACTGGCAAATAACAGTAATTTGCTCCCCTGTGTCTGTAATAAAGATGCATGTGATGCGGCGGGAGGTACAGGAGGAGACAGCTGGACAAACACAGAGGCATTTAATTTCACTTTCTTCTGACCCTCCCTACCGTTGAAATATGTGATATTTAGATCTTAGTATTTTAAATTTGTTTGTGTATGGAATTTCAACAGACTATTGAATCCATTATATAGCAGAATGAACTTCAGTATTTCCTCATCTAATAAATTCATCATTACATTAAAGAAGAAGGTAAGATTTGTTTTTTATAACTGTTCTTTGACTGTTTATTAATTTATCAGTTTTGGGACATTTTGCTTCCTTCTGTTCACCTATCAATAGTGCTTTTTAAGTGACAAATTTAAATCAGTCTATATATCATGTGACTTAACCTTGTGAAACTCACACATACATGTTTTAAACTACATTCATTCCAGAATAGAGATGCTTCAGTCTAAATCACACAAGGCTCTGGAATAAAAATAGAAGCTGAATAAAATGATAATGTTGTTTCTATTAAATAAGCAATAAAATAACCCAGATGTAACCCCTTATTTAATCTGAGTTCTTATTTCACTAGACCTACTACAACTATCTATGATTACAATAAAGCTGTTACAAGGTAGCAAAAACCTAATGCTGAGTTTTCTATGAAGTTTCGTGTATCTGTATGTTTATATGTATGAATACATATGTAAATAATTGGGCAACATTCCTAAAGTTTGAGACTTGAACAAGCACACACAATAGCTTAAGTAAGATTTCAAAATCTGCTTTGTGAAAATTCATAACAGCATATATCCTAATTCAAAATATAACATCTTTACTATTCCAAACCATCTCTTGCATATGTAGTAAATGCATAAAACACCTGATTATGGTCATAAATCTTAATATATTAAATATATATTAGGAATGACTACAGATTGTTATAGTTAGTCATAAAATGAAAACTACTGGATTAGAATTAACATTTAGGTCTGCCAATTACTGTCTGATGTTGACAGATAGTGTCGATACTGTGAGGTTCTGCTCCCTTCTGTAAAATAATAACATTGGACAAAGCATGCACACTTGTAGAAAAGATGGTAAACTTTTCTGTTGCTGTTTTTGTTTGTTTTCTGAGACGGGGTTTCTCTCTATAGCCTTGACTGTCCTGCAACTTGCTAGGTAGACCAGATTGGCCTCAAACTCACAGAGATCTGCCCACCTCTGTCTCCTGAGTGCTGGGATTAAAGGTGTATACCACCACCACCCAGCTAAGAGGTGATAACCTTAATTTTACTTTAAGTTAGCTTTTTAGGTCTTGATATCATTACTATTTTAGATAATGCAACATGACATCAGATTTCAGGTTTAAAATTTTGTGAACATATTTTCCATTCATTTAAAATATCTAATTAATTTAACAAAATTGTTTCCCTTTAAATCACAACAATTTCTTAAAGATAGCCTTTAGGTTCATCCTAGATTACAGGGAACTCTGTGAAGCAGTTGGAATTGAAAAGTTGCAATGACCTTACCTCATGTTCACCTGAAAGGCTGTCTGCAAATGTGATTACCTGGACAGTCAAATATTTGAGATGTGAAGTTAGAAAGTAACTGGAGCCACAAAGAAGCTTGAACATTAACTAATCCACACAAGCAAGGGAAGACAATTCAAGGGGAGAAAGGCAGCTCTTTCCACTGTCTCTTTTAAAGTTGAGCATTACTGTTGTTGAAGGAGGAAGATACACAGAAAAAACTTAAGGCCTATAGTGGAGATGTAAAATGGCTACCATATTCCAGTATTAAAAGGATGAAATCTAGTTAGAACAGCAACTACACAGCCCAATGTAATTTCAGTCTGTATATTGACATAGATATAATTTGTTTCCTGTCATAATAAAATTGGTTCAATGCTGGAAGGAAAAAAAAAGCATAATTTAAATGTTCCCTAAAAATGTGTGGCCTTCTCCTAATGAATCTAAAGCATGGCAACAGCTGGGAAATGGAAAGAGAGCCTCAGGTAGTTTACTGGAGGCATCAAATGACATTAAAATGGTCATGATTTTATATTGAGAAAATTTATAAGAAGAGGAATAACCTTACCAGGAAACAAATCTCTTGAAATAATCTGACAATGACAAATTCTGTAATATTAAAAGCATAGTAAATAATTTTAATAAATGGTTTAACATCACAAAAAAAGATTATGAAATGGGAAATGTATCAGAAAAAATTAATAGATGTAAATACAAAGAAGTAAAGAAATGTTAAAATACATCATGAGAAGAAAAATGAAAATTAAAAATATGAAGTGTGCATAAAGTGGGAGTCCAGGAACGAACAAATGAAAGACTATTTTTATGTTTTGCTGAAAACATATTTCCCATGATAGATAATTATGTTATCATCATCGTTAAGCTATGATGACAAACACACAAAAAATAGTCTTATGATCAAGGAGGAAAAGTGAAAAAGAATCTGCTTAGGAGGGTATGCTGAGCGCATGTCGAGAAGTAGAGGAAACAGAAAGCAGGGGTCAGAAATATTTCTCCTTCAAGGGAGTGGTGATGACTAAAGCTGACAGCTCACGCAACCTGACAGAGTTGAAAGAAAATGAAACAACAACATCAAAGCACTGAAGAAGAAAAAAAACTATGAATCTAAACTTCTACAACCGGGGAAACTAGCCTTTTAAATGATGGCTAAATGGAGAAATTTTATAATAAACTTCTGAGCAGAATCACTTAAGGACAACAGGACAACTGTGCTAAAGGATGTAACAGAGTAGTTCAGAAAACAGAAGCATAATGACACAAAAGTATAGGAATGTGAGGGTTAAAAAAATCTAATCTACAGGCTGGTCTGATTACAGAGTTTCTGTGGAATTTGAAATGTACGTATGCATTTGTGAATATGTATACACGTGTGCATGTCTATTTGCTTCTGTGTTTGTATTGTTTCTCTCTCTATATATATTCCTCTACCTACATAAAATTGAAAAGTTCAAACAGTAGTGTAAAAACTCATGGTTAAGGCACATAGATTTAATTTGTCTGAATTTATTATATTATCCAGGAAATGACAAAAATATTAATAAATTCTATTGAAACCTAGACATATTCCTTAAATAATAAGTATATGTATTATAAGTAAAAAGCAAATGGAAGAATTCACACTTATAATTATGTTTATTTCAAAAACAGTATGAAGAAAAAATTAGTAAAACCAAATGATGTGAATGTATGTGCTTATATGTACATATGTGTGTATATATGTGTATTTATGTTTAGACAGGTATTTTTTCTAATTGACTGATATGAGTGTAGAGATTGACAAGCCCCAAGACTCCCAGTAGAGAATCTGGGGATGGGATTGAAGCAACAGTCTGCTTCCAGGCTGCTTTATGGAAGTCTGAGGAGACAGAAAAAGCCAATAGCTTTAGTTCTAATCTGTGATGGTTAGCACTGTTTGTCAACAGATTGTACTACAGATTGTACTACAGATTCAGGGAGTGTCCATACGGATCTCACCCACTCTGTGTCCAACAGGGGGAGCATCCAGTCACAAGGAACGGCAGAAGAAAGGGAAGTCCTCCCTGATGTCCCCTGAGCTTTTCCTGACAAGGAGCCGGTTTTATTGCTGGTGGCGTTGGTGTTGGAGCACGGCAGGATCAGCCTCAGATTCTCGGCGTCTGGCCACGGATTTGCTCTCAGCGTTCTGTCTCCTCTGGCTGCAGCCTAGAATGAAGGCTACATCACCTTTTGCTGTTGCTCTGCTGCCTCTTCCTCTTTACATTGAGTAGCTCCCGCCTTCCCCAGCTCTGTGGCTAGCAGCCATTGTGGACCTTCTCAGTCTCTGGCCATACACTTCAACCTAATAAACGGCCTCTTATAATTGACACACACTTGTTATTGTCCAAACATGTGAACAATAAATGGGATTAATTTTGTGAGAGTCATTGTGTTTCTACTGGCTTTTACTTACCGGGATGAGGCAAGGCATTCCGCCTGTGATGATTTTTGTTTTCACTTGATGGGCCTAGAATCAACTAAGGCGCCAGACTCTAAACATTACCAGTCAGAGATTTTCTTAATTGCATTAGCTAAAGTAGGAAGACTCAATTTAATTGCGTCTGGCACGTTCACTTTCCGGTGTCTGCCTAGGTAAGGACATTCACCAGGAAAGCTCTGCTCTTCACCTGCTCACCTTCACCTCTGTCTGGAGAATTTATCTTCCTTGGCCTTGAGTACCTGCCCGTGCCCTGATTCACAAGCATCAGGACCCTACTTCCTCAGCCTCCCCACATAGACACGGTACCAGCGGCTCTCCAGGTATCCGCCAGGCCCTACCCAGCAGACTGGGGTGCCAAGGCATACAGCCCTTTCCATAGAGCCCCGCTACTCCCCAGGCTCTCCAGCGAGCAGACAGCCATTGTAATTCCCAGACTTTCATGTAACCCAACCACGCAAATGCTCTTGATATATAGTCATTCTGCTGTTTTTGTTCTTCGGGAGAAACTAATTGTTACACTGGGTTGACTGACTTAAAATGCCTGAAACAACCCCAGAAATGAGTCCAGAACGTAGTTTCACAATATGATAAGGTATTGTGCATTCCAACAATTTAACTCATAGGTTATCAGAATGATATAAAGATTAATTGAATTCAATGATATGGTAAAGTCAAATTCATACAGCAAATTTGAAAATCAGTGAAGAAAAATCTTAGAAACTGATACTGTACTGACAGTCTTAACACAAATGCCTTACTTCTAAAGGTATACACAGGCACGCACACACACACACACACACACACACACACACACGCAACAATTGGAAAAGGTTATTTTTGTGAAGCATAAACCTGTAACTAAAGTGGAACTCTGACCCTGGCCATGTTGCATTTCACGGTATTTTTCACTACTTAGAAATTTTTCAATTGTATATTATTAGATGAATCAAAAATCCCCTTCTATATATTTAAATTGATATGTATAATACAAGGTAAAATCTTCTGTGTTGCTAGAATTATGTAGAAATAGACCAAATTCTAGATTTTATTAGTATACCTCTGTGTACTCCCAGACTCAGAGAATAAAAAAAAAGAAAAGAAAATAGTAAATATTCCCAACATAAAATATCAAATCTGTGGTAAACATATACTGAAGACATTATATAGCCTTATATGTAATTATTAGGAGAAAATCTGGATACTTGTATATTATTAGCTTGATATGATTATATCAAGAATTGATGAATGGATGAAATAGCCACACATATCACAATAAAAATCCTATTTATCTTTAAATACAATTCTGCCACTTCTGATAACATAAAGAAATCTTCATCTGGCTTAAATAAGACAAAAATTTCACATATTCTCACTTATATAAGAACTCTGTATGGAGTGTAAATGGCATTAAAAGCCTACTGTCTAGGGAGGGAGACAGAAATGTGGGCACAAAAGTCAAAATGTACAAAAGTTACAGACCAAGAGATTAAAGATCTGGTGCTTACTGTACCACATAGAGACTATGTAGCTAATGTACATTTCAAATATTTTTAAAAGTAGATTTTAATTAATTAACCTAATTTTTCCTTTCCACAGTAGAAAACATATAGAAACATGCATTATAGATTATGTGTATATGGTGTGATTATTATTAGTATTAAATAAAATTTAAAAAGAAAAACAAGTCTATATACCTAAAGAAGATAAACAAGAAAGAAGACCTGGGGTACGATGATCAATCCTCACTTAGAAAGACAAATGGGATGGACATTGGATGTAGGAGAAAACAAGTAACAGGACAGAAGCCTACCACAGAGAGCCTCTAAAAGACTCTACCTAGCAATGTATCAAAGCAGATACTGAGACTCATAACCAAACCTTCAGCAGAGTGCAGGGAATCATATGAAATAGGGAGTTAATATGACCTGGAGAGGATAGGAGCTCCACAAGTACCAAATATATCTGGGCACAGGGGTTTTTTATGAGACTGTTTCTCCAACCAAGGTCCATGTATGGATATAACCTGGAACTTCTGCTCAGATGTAGCCCGTGGTAGCTCAGTAACCAAGTGGGTACCCTAGTATGGGGAACAGGGACTATTTTTGACATGAACTCAATGGTGGGCTCTTTGAAATCCCTACCCCTCAAGGGAGGAACAGCCCTGCTAGGCCACAGAGGAGGACTTTGCAGCCAGTCCTGAAGATACCTGATAAAGATAAAAGGGGAGGAGGTCCTCCCTTATCAGTGGACTTGGAAAGGGGCAGGGAGGAAATGAGGGAGGGAGGGTGGGATTGGGAGGGAATGAGGGAGAGTTATACAGCTGGGATACAGAGTTAATAAAATGTAACTAATAAAAAAATGTAATAAAGAGAAAAAGAAAAACAAGCTAAAACAGACAAAAAGAATAAAGCTAAAAAGATCAATAAGTCATAAAATGTACAATAGAGGAAATCAGAAGCAACTGTGTTTTTTAATCAACATTAATAAAATTATGAAGCTCTAAGATGATGGCAGGAGAGAGAGAAAGAGGAAACATATGGTTGAAAAAGAGACAACATTAAAGATCCTACAAAATGTGCTTTCTCCTCTCCCCTTCATGAACAGACTTCACAGGCATCACTTGTCTTTGGTGTGAAAGCCTTAAATACACAAATATATTGTAACTGTTTACTCCAGCTTAAAAATAATGATCCTTCTGAATGAGGATTAAGCATCTTCCCTAGGGTCCTCCTTCTTGCTTAGCTTCTTTAGGTGTACAGATTTTAGTATGTTTTTTTCTATATTATATGACTAACATCCACTTATAAGTGAGTATACACCATATGTGTCTCTCTGCTTCTGGGATACCTCACTCAGGATGATCTTTTCTAGTTCCCACCATTTGCCTGAAATATTCATGATTTCCTTGTTTTTAATTGCTGAGTAGTATTCCATTGTATAAATCTAACACAATTTCTGTATCCATTCCTCCATTGAGGAACATCTAAGTTATTCTGGCTATAACAAATAAAGGTGCTATGAACACGGTTGAGCAAATGTCCTTATTGAACGGTGCGGCATCTTTTGGGTATATGCCTAGGAGTGGTATGGCTGGATCTTGAGGTAGCACTATTCCTAGTTTCAAAGTTTATATTTGTTAAAGTAGACAAGTCCATAATTTAAAGTTCCTTTGAGAACAAACAAACAGATATATAGGGAACATAGCACTGATGACGATTCACACACACACACACACACACACACACACACACACACACACACACATATATATATTCAACATTTTAGAACCAGTATTCTAAAAACAGCTTACCTCATATTTGTCACATTATTCATTTACTCTATCTTCACTCTAAGGACTCACATTGCCAGGAATGAATTATAATCTGCAAATTTCCAGGCTTTGTAGGTGCATATCCTCTGTTACCAAAAAAGAATCAAACACTGTGGGGAACACAGGGTCACTGTAGAAGCAACCGTGGACTAGCTGTCTGTTTTCCTTTTAACAATTTTTCTTCTGCCAAACCAATTAAGTAAACAAGCTGTAGTTTCAATTCTGAAGGGAAAAAAGGCATTCACAGATTCCCAAGTGTCGTTTTCTTTTATATGCATAGAAGGAAAGGCTCCAAGGATTTAATTAGAACAAGATTTCAACATGTGTGCCGTAAATAGGATAGATTATTTAATGTCTGCATGCCTTCTCTAAACACGGAAACAAAGTGAAGGATCTAGCAAGGCAGCATGAATCCTGTCCAGCAGTGACAGAGTGGAGATTTGTCATACGGATTCCATAATATTCACTTAGCTGACAGCTCCTGGACTCATGAGGAGTCCAGGACAACATGTTGTCACTGCCGTTAGAATTTTGAAGTGTCCCGGAGAGATATTGCAAAAATTGGCTGGTGTGCTAAAGAACAGCAAAATTACTAATAGTTCATGCTATGGAATGAACAGTTCTTTATAAGAACCCGTGAGTGAACTTTAAAACGTGTGCTGCTGCTCACTCTAAGCAGCTGCTTCCACGTTAATGTTCAGATACTGAAACTTCAAAGCAAGCTAAACAGGGACTGTATGGGCCTTTTGGAGAATTATGTACAATGGGGTATTTGTTATCCAATAGTCACACAGGTGGCCATGGTTAAACTAAATGACTCATAGAAAAGAGCTATAAATCAAGAATCTGAGAGGGGGCTTGGGGGATTGATAAATATGAGACAGATATAAGGCAAGGTGGTGGTGGGAGACAGTAATCAGAATACATTGTATACATGTTTGGAATTATTAAAGAAAATACTTAATTGACAGCAAAAAGGATAAGAACAGAGATAAACTGACAAAGAAAAGTTAGAATAAATCTTGATTGGGTTGCCAGGTAAAAGGGCTGTATCTTCATAGATTCTTTCCTCATATAGATTCATAAAATACAACAGAACAAGGAAACAGTGAAATTTATTCTTCAGGAAACATAAGCACCTCATAACATTCATACAGCGCTGCAGTTTCTCCAGCTAAGAATTCTTTCGAACACTAGAAATACATGAAAGAACTCTCCCGAAATGCAGGGCTTGGGCAGGCTCATTAAGGGATCTAAATGCTTAATGTTTTTAATATGTGCCTCTACAGTAATCTCCATTTCTCCTCCCTAGTGCTGTATTAACTGCATTTATCTTTTTATTCTCACATCTTATAAATTCTGTGAAATGGAATATCTGGTTTTGATGTTCATTATGATGCCCCCAGGGCTTGGTTCAAGGCCTGATGAACATCAAGAAGTCCATAATCATATCGAAAGTAAAGATCAATAAACTGAAAGAGATCATATGCAAAACAGCACATGCTCTAACTCAAGAGAGCATTAGAATAAGCACAGGGTTAAAAACAAGCCTATCAAAGAACTAACAACCAGGAAGGAATAATGTATGTAAATCAAGTATTTAGAAGATACTCTAAACCATGGGAGCCATAACAAATCTGTCTGTGTGACAAATGGTTTTAACCACAAATAAACCCATAAGCAGAGTGAAAATTGGGCCAGTTATTTTGATATGGTCATTTTAAATTAGTTAATGAAGTCATTTATTTTGGGCAAGATATTAGAAATGGAAATCCAAAAGCAAAGATGGAGCTGGCAGAGAAAGCATAAGTTCTTAGAAATAAGAGATACAGAATGAAAAACATGAAAGGCAGAAATGACATAATTTGGACAGAAACTGCTCAAAATTCAGTCAGTTAAATGGTGAATAAAAAACAAGTAATGACCTATAAAAAAATAGAGTCAATGCTATAGTTCTCAAGATTTAGAGACAGTACAAAGCATAGGACGCCAGTGCAGAAAGTTAATGTCCACATAACTGTGGTTTCTAATGAGGGTAAATGAAAAGAAAACAAAAACCAATCACTTAAACATAAATATGTTGTCCTAGAAAATAATTTACTGAATCAATCTACTGGAAAAGTACCCTAAAACTTAAGAAAAGTTGCTTCAAATAGGCAACTTTAACCCATATCCTCATCAAGTGAACATATTTTAACAAAGCAAAAATACCCGGGAAAAAAATAATTCTAAAATAAAGTGGAATTCAAATTTTTAACAAATAATAGTGATGTTTAAGACATAGTGAAAAGAGGCAGTGTGAGCCGAGGACTGTTCATGGATGTTTACACACTAACCTGCAATGATTCAGAAATGCTTCCTGCCGAGACTTCCGTGAGTATAATCACTGGAAAACCTATGAAAAGAAACTATCAGTGAGATTGAAATTAGATCACTGTAGAAGCTGGACCACATGAAAGCAGAAAATAAAGCAGTTTGGGCCAGATAGCTTCTATTTTTGCTCCTTTTTCTTTCCTCACCCATTTTTCAGTTATTATCTGGCAAAAGCTCTACTTTCACTAGCGTAAAATCATGTAGATGTTCTGTCAGTGCCACAAGCATTCACACTTATTTTTCATCCTAAGATTTACTACTTAACTTACATTAGTAATTAGAATTTTCATTTAATCCATAAATTATCATTGAGGGTTTTTTACAGCCAAAATTGAACGGCCAGTGATTATTACAGCCTTCAAGTTCATCGGGGAATATGAGGGTTTTTTTCTCAATCTTCACTGTTCTGTCCATTCCAAGTATTTTCTTCTGGCTTTATGTTGCTCCTACATTAGTATTTAATGGTTCCTATGTGTGCCTGACACACTGTAGATACTTATTGTTTATTTTCTGGACACTTACATTTTGATGTTAGCATTTCCATTGCCCATGCATTCCAGTCCTCTGCCAGATTTCCAAGACTGTATTTTGTCCTCTTTAACAGCACCTGACACGTTGTTTCAAGAGCTCTAACTCTTCTCTTTTTCTGCTGCCTTTTCGCAGGTCAGTCTTTACTTCTTCTGCGCCTGCGTGAAGAGGTGGTTATTACATGCCATATTACATTCACACTTGTAAAGTAAATTGTGTAAGTCACGTCATTTGGGTTGTAAAATGATGTTGGCTTCCTTCAGGGGTGATCTGCATTGCGTTTCTTGCAAGCCTTTGTAAAGTCAGAGTAAACTTCATCTAGCCTCACAAAATGAGATGTTCCAAAGCTGACTCAGTCTCTGGGACATATATTCCATGCCCAGTTCACAGGTCCCCTTAGGCTACAGTCTTCAGGGATTCCTCCTTAAAGCTGCAGATACATTTTTATCCAGAGCCCACCTCACTTTAATAGATCCTCCACAGCAACTTAGAATAGAAATAGTTTCTTTTCTGTCATATTTTGAAGGTAATTATTATGAGCCACAATGTAACTGCAAAGGTAAAGTAGCTACAAAGTATAGGAGGAAGCAATAATGTATTCATATACTGTGCTAAGTTCCCAAAGGGCCAGTCTTGCTGGTTAGTTATAGTCAAAAGCTGGACGTGTGCACTAACCAGGACTCAAAACTAGTATCTTTGGTTAAAAACAAAAACAAACAACAACAACAACAAAAAAAGAGATGAAATTCCAACTATTTTTTAAAGAACACTACTGGAGAAGAAAAATATGTAAATCTTACAGATGTTAACGTTGTGTGCTACAGCAAAGACTTGCTTGGCTAGATATGCCCGCTGGTGCTAGAGTGGCATAGATGTTATAGGGGTGATCATCCATTAGATAGTTGGATTTAAAGTCTGATTGACAGAGAGCTCATGCCTGTTGCTGTTAATTGTTCCTGAAATCCATGATTTGATAAGTTCTAGGCCTCAGTGGAGAACCTGGTACTGCTGTCCTGATTCTGATAAATGGACACAGTATCAAACGGCCTCTTACATTCTTATCTTTATATAGACAGATTACTTCCTTTCCCAATGCTCAGCATAGAAGCATCTGTTTTGGAAGAGTTAGTGACACAACTAGTCAATCAATATACAGACAAAAGAAGATTGTGGATTTCCCATCTCTCTATGGAATGTCTATGTTCTAGCTCTCTTCCCAAAACTCAGGAGTCAATGCAGAAGAGGGGCAGAAATATTCCAAGAGTCAGAAATAGTAGACATTTGTAGCAAAAAAAAATATTTATGCAATATGACAGGCCCTGTGTACACATGAAATCAAAGAGGCTGTGAACACATTAATAAAACCCACACATGATTCAGCCAGCCAAAAGTTCCACCCCTATCTGAGAAGCTATGGGTAATGGATGGCTGCTAAAGAAAAGAGTGCAAACTTTCTTTAGGCATATATTCACTGAAAGGCTATCCATGCTCCAGTAGATGGTCCTATATCTGTGCACAGATAAGCAGAGTTAAGTGGACTCAGTGTGTGTGTATGTGTGTGTATGTGTGTGTGTTTAAGATGGAAATAAAGTGACAGAAAGTTTAAGGAGAAAACTAAATTTAAGGGAGTTTAGAGAGACTGGGCTTTAGGAAAAGAATTAGATAAGAGGAAATGGGGAGTAGATTTGATCAAAACATATTATATGCATGAGTACATTTTAATAAGTCCAAAGAATGTATTCACAGTCTCAAATATCATTAATAAACTCGAAAGAAAATCCTGAAAAGATATAATTCTACCTCATACAGAAGCCTACTTTGGTTAAAAAATGAATAAAATATGAAGATTGTACAAGAATCATGAAAAGAAAGTTCAAAGAAGTTTTACATACTTGGATTCATCCTTAAAATCACTTAAGATGGATAAAAAAGAATCAAGCCTAAATTATGTGTCATTTTATACAATCACACTGTTAAAACTGGAAAAACTATATATTTCATGTAATATTCAGTGGTGCAATTTTTTAGGAAGAAAAATTGAAAATAATTATCAGAATTACATAAAGTAGTGATATAACAACCTAATATAAATATAACGTTTCTCATATGTACTTGTACCAATAAAGTGATACACACATACAAGCTTATTTGTTGCAGTTTATTGTTAAATAGCAAAAGCTGTCATCTATAACTTTAAAGTATACATCAATATGAGACAAATAATTATGAGATCTGACATCATTACTTCTATATACTTCTATACAATATACTATGAACCTAGAATCTTCATTTTAATATTATTAGTATTAAAAATTATAATCGCTAAGAATGTGCATTAAAATTTTAAAACAGCATAAATCTTCTATAGTAGAAAATGAAATAAATAAAAATGTAAGTCTATGTTCCATATTAGCAGGGTTTCCATGTGGACAGGAAGAAGAGTTGTGTCAAAAAAAGATGATATTGAGATTGAGAAAGAGAGAGACCCCGAAAAGAGAGAGACCCCGAAATGAGAGAGACCCCAATGGAGCCTGGCACCCAGCAATGTGTTCTACAAACACGTGTGCGTAACATACTTCATAAGCCTTAGCATGACAGAAGGTAACTCTTGGTAGCCCTTAGTACAGAATGGTGGAGTGACTGGGCATAAGACAACTCAGTATTTCTCTGAAAAGGCTCCACCATATGCAATGCTAGGCCTAGTTACAGATACATTTTCTATTTTCCCTCACCCTCCTCTCTCATGCACATCACATTTGCCACAATATTATACAAATAAGTTAGGAAAATAAGCAAAACTGTAAAATTGCTTCATTTTCTTCCGATATTTATGATTGGAGTGAAGTTATCTAAATAAAAGTATTTTTCCTTAGAGTAAATGAAATCTATAAGAGAAATGTATGAAAGTCATGCTATATTTAGTTTTTAATTTGGTAAGAATGCATCTACATATGAGGCTTTCCCAGACCATGTCATCAACATCTTTTCAAACTTGCAACCATTCAACTCAAAATTTAAATATTCCTATTAAAATATTAGTATGTCAAATTGGTGATATGAGGTATTAGACAAACTGTGAATAATAATGACATCTAAGACCAGCTGCTTAGTTTGTGCCATTTTTACAGGATCTTTGTGCATAATAACCAGATAATCTCACATTAACCTTGTGATGGAAGCTTAATTTATAGAAACGGCAGCTGAAGAAGACATTGAATCAGTTATACAAAGTAGAGAGAGAGTTCACATGAATCAGGTCAGTCTTGATGCTTAAATAAGCACAATGTGAGTGCGTGTTTCTGTGTGTTTGTCTGTGTGTAATATGTCTGTGTGTTGATAAAGGACTAGAAGACTGAACTCAACAGTGAATAGGAGAATAATGTTTCTCTGTGAATATTTCCCTACTATGGAGGTGGATTTGCTACTTTGTGAGTTTTTCTTTCTTCCTAGTCCACCCACTTTCTTCTTCCCTTTCAACTTCCTAACACTAGATATGGGGGTGGGGGGGATAGAGAGGAAAGGAAAGAAACCCTGAATAAAGTCATGGGTCAGAAAGAAGGCAGTGTTTGACTAGTTCCTGCTAATCAGGAGGATGATCTAATGTCTTCTTGTTGTTGTTTCTTCTTTGTGCACAACACCTTAATAATCTATAACCAACAGCAACCAACAGCAATCACCAACCAACCAACATCACCGCTGATGTCCTTGCATTTATATACTCTTTAAAAAGTCCCCAGAATTTCAGATGTCACACAGAATCTATCTGCTGCTGACAAAAAGCAGAAACTATCTGTAGCTGGCAAAATCACACCATGAGCACGAGGCAATTCATAGTCAGCTGCTATGAAGCAGTCCCATATCCCCACCTGAGATTAAAATGAAAACATATTCTTATAATATTTCTATGTTATTAAAGGAACCAAATTTATCACTGTAGTGCTGTCTCAAAGTTTTGCAATGTGTGAGTGTGTGTGTGTGTGTGTGTGTGTGGCCCAAATACCAACATATTAATCTTGCACATAAGCAAATATACTTAACTAAGGAATTTAAACTTGTACAACCACTTTGGAAATTTATCTGGCACTTTCTGAGACATTAGGAGTAGTGCTTCCTCAAGATCCAGCTATACCACTTGTAAGTATATAACCAAAAGATGCTTAAGTACACAACAAGGACATTTGTTCAACCATGTTAGTTGCAGCTTTATTTGTAATAGGTAGAATCTGGAAACAACCCAGATATCCCTCAACGGAGGAATGGATACAGAAATTGTGGTACATTTACACAATGGAATAATACTCAGCAACTAAAAACAAGGAAATCATGAAATTTGCAGGCAAATGGTGGGAACTAGAAGAGATCATCCTGAGTGAGGAATCCCAGAAGCAGAAAGACACACATGGTATATACTCACTTATAAGTGGATATTAGACATATAATACAGGATAAACATACTAAAATCTGCACACCTAAAGAAGCTAAGCAAGAAGGAGGACCTGGATAAGATGATCAATCCTCATTCAGAAAGGCAAACAAGAAGGACATCAGTAGAGGAAGAAAACGGGGATCAGGGCAGTAGCCTACCACAGAGGACATTTGAAAGACTCTACCCACCAAGGTATCAAAGTAGATGCTGAGACATATAGCCAAACTTTGGGCAGAGTACGGGGAATCTTATGAAAGAAGGGGCAGATAGAAAGACCTGGAGGAGAGAGGAGTTCTGCAAGGAGAGCAACAGAACCAAGAAATCTGGGCCTAGCAGTCTTTTCGGAGACTGATACTCCAAGCAAGGACCATGCATGGAAATAACCTAGAACCACTGCACAGATGTAGCCCATGGAAGTTCAGTGTCCAAGTGGGTTTCCTAAGAAAAGAAACATGCACTGTCTCTGGCATGGACTCAGTGGCTGGCTCTTTGATCACCTCCCCCTGATGGGGAAGCAGCATTGCCAGGCCACAGAGAAAGACAATGCAGCCAGTTCTGATGAGACCTGATAGGCTAGGGTCAGAGGGAAGGGGAGGAGGACCTCCTCTACAAGTGGAGTGGGGGAGGAGCATGGGAGGAGAAGAGGGAGGGAGGGTGAAATTGGGAGGGAGCGAGGGAGAGGGCTACAGTTGGGATACAAAGTGAATAAACTGTAATTTTTAAAAAATATTTTTTAAAAAAGAAAAAGTCATCTAAAAGCCTAACTATGTACACTTGATTATATTAGATAAAACATGCTATAAGGTGGAGCATATTTGTTTCATTTAATTTGAAGTATTTTATAAATTAACACATTTTCAAGGGCTGTTAAGAAATGCGCTCCTGTAATATGCGCCTGGGAGTCACTTTATTGGTAGAACAGTTTCATGCTTTCTCTGCATGTACTGATATGTGTATTGAATTTCTTTGAAATTGTACTGACCTCTCTATCATCATGAGATCTTATAATCCTTCAAGATGAAATCAGAAAATAGTCTCATGATTTTCAGAGCTCTAGTGAGGAGGTTTCTTGATGCAATATCATTGCAAGACCTTGTGTCAGTTGTGACGAAAAATGCCTGAAAGTAGGATACTTTATTTGTCTGTTTCAGAATGAGCTTTTCAAATACTCTGTTTGAAATATAAGAAATGACAGAAGACATGGTTTGTAGCAGGATGAGCCTTTGCTGTTATTTTGTCTTCTGATAAATCAGATTCAAAAAATAATACTAATAATAATTCATAGTCTACAAAACAGCTTCGCGAAGACCTGGCAGTTCTTTTTTACTAGTGAGATAGACAAAAGAAGGCAGACAACTCAAGAAAAATAATCTCTAGAGATATTTTATATAAGTATGCATCTAATGGAAAAAAGCTTATTATCGGGAGATAAAGGCTAATGATGACTGACTTGGGAGCATATTGACATCTACCTTGCTCTCTCCCATTCACTAATACACTGAAGAGTTGGTTTTATAAGTGTTCGCGATAATAATAACTAGGGCACATGAAGGCTTGAGTGACTTCCTGAAAGTGAAACACCTTAGGAATTAAGCGGAAAAGTTTAAGTTGGGGACCTCTTAATTGTAATTGCAGTTGGTGCTAGAGCATCTTTTCTCCAATAGTCACTTAGCTCTTATCTACCAGATCTTCTGCTGAAACCCTGAAATACAATTTTCTCTAGAAAACATCATTCTGAGTGAAATATCCCAGAAGGAGAAAGACAAACACGGTATATACTCACTTATATAGACCTATAAGATATGATAAACATAATGAAATCTATACACCTAAAAAAGATAATCAAGAGAGCGGACATGGGGTAAGAGGATCAATCCTCGTTTAGAAAGACAGATGGGATGTGCATTGAATGCATGACAGGGGTCTACTGAGTGCATCTGAAAGCCCCTAACTAGCAGTGTTTTCAAAGCAAAGACTCATGACCAGGCCTTTGGCAGAGTACAGGGAATCATAAGAAAGAAGGGGAGTTAGTCTGATGGGGAAAGGATAGGAGCTCCACAAAGACCAAATATATCTGGGCACAGGGTCTTTTCTGAAACTGACATTCAACCAAGGACCATGTATGGATATAACCTAGAACCTCCGCTCAGATGTAGCCTGTGGTAGCTCAGTAACCAATTGGTTTCCCAAAGTGAGGGGAACAAGGACTATTTCTAACAGGAACTCAATGAAGATACCTGATAAAACAGGATCAGATGAATGGGGGGAGGTCCCCCCCTATCAGTGGACTTGGAAAGGGGCACAGTGGTGATTAGTGAGGGAGGGAGGGACTGGGAAGGAATGAGGGTTCGGGGCACGGCTGGGATACAGAATTAATAAAATGTAACTGATAAAAATAAAAAAAAACAATTTTCTCAAGTAGCTTCTTTTGGTGAAAGTTATTAATGATACAAATTATCTTCTCTTTTTAACTAGGTGGTGTTATAACTTATCTAGTAGGATGGAAGACAATGGCATATTTAAGACTAGAGTTACCTGCCTATAAGTAAGAGGAGCATAGAAAGGTTTTCAAAGAATGCAGCATTGAGCTGAGAGCTCAAGAATGATAAGCTGCGTCATGGAGAGCAGGAGATATAACATTACAAACAAAAGAAAAGTAAATCTCTTGAAGATGAATGAAATGACAATATATTTGTGAAAGAAGAAATGTAACTAAAATACTAGACTTGGAACAAGAGGAAAATGCTCAAAGCTAAACACACATATGTGGGGATGGATCAGATTATATAACTATAGATAATTCTAGAAGATTGAATTTTAAAGACTTCAGGAAGTCAATAAAGGGTCTAAGACAGAAATATCTATTTTATATCTTTGAAAGTAAAATGAGGTAGCAAATAGTGACACTATTTACTAGGATGGATTGTATAAATTACCTTGAACTAGAAGAGTCCTGAAAATGTAAGAAGGCATTGAGAATTTAATGCAAGCATAAAATGGCCATGTCTAGGGTAAACCACTGGCTTCCGGCACCTTGTATACTATGCAGTTAATTTAAACAAAACTGTTTTTTAACTCAAAATTCTTTGTCAGTTACAAATATTTTGTAGTGTGTGGCAGAATGCTGGCCAGTTGGCACCTCAGTAATCTAAGATGTCCTCTGAATTACACAAAATTCCTTCTTGTGTCTGTTGCAGCCTATTATAGATAAGTCATTGGTATCCTATATCCTCAGCCTTCCTTCTTTCTATGGACTCCATAGGGAATTCCAAGAACTCAAGTCAAAGCAACAATGTCCTACTGAGTTAAAGATTTGTAACTCACACAACTTTTAGCTCATAATTTCCTCCAAATCTGATGAATGAAGGAAGATTATAAGGTTGGCTCCTTAGTTAAAGGGTGAGAACAATGTGGAAGACTGACTGCGGAGGACTGTAGTCACCTTTGCGTTTTACCTCTGCAGCACAGCAGAGCACAGTACTAGTCTGTGCTCACTACAGCGCAGAAACTTGAAGATGTTCCTTCTTTTCAAGCACTGTAACACAGTAGTCATGCTGCTGCCTTCTGACCTCAGTCCTGAGTCTAGGAATTAGGAAAATACTCTGAAGTCTCACTAGGACTTCTGAGTATCAAAGATCATTGACAGTCTCAGAAGTTGTGTAAGATGGAACTTCCATGGTAAAACAAAAACCTCCTTAAACCATCCATGTTCTCATAATTAGGTAGAGTGGTCACTGTAAAAAACCTAATGCTTAAGTCAAGGTTTCTCTGAGCATATCAGTAAACATCAGGTGTTTGTCTCTTCCTAGCTCTGTGATCTCTGGTTTGGCATACTGCAAGAGCAGGAAAATACTGCCTCAAGCCAAGAAAGAAGTTTCAGGGCAGTTCTTAGGTGCTGACCACAGTTGTAGTTCTAACAAATATCTACAACATTGCTAAATGTTCTTTCATATGAATTGGGAATAGACTGAGAATATCATTTAACGAGGAGAGATGCCATGCCTCACTCTCTCCTGATTTCCCATAGATTTAGCATCAGTCCTTTTCTGTCACTTTCAGCAGTCCTATGCCTAGATGTAAACTGACTACTAGAACGTACTGTATCCAGAACCTTACCTCCTTCTTAGGCTTCATCATTTCCCAGGGGACTCTTTAAAAGATCTTTCCTTAAAAGCCTCCCAAATGAACTTGTTAAATAGCAATGATTTTTGAGATACGGATATTATCAATAAGTTTACAATTTAATCTAGATCATTTACTTAATCTTATTCCAAATATATTTGAACACTCTTGATACTGTGTGAAATTAATTTATGTGTGATTTTTCTAAAAGATTTAAGTTGTTTTCATGATTTTTGTGTAATAATTTAACTAGTTGAAAAAGACTTATGCAACTGAACAGTGACATTTCAGACACCTGCTTTCTGTAAACTTAAAGTTTCGTGAACATGTTGAGGGCAGGTGCTGCCCTTGTATAGTGCATCCTCATAACTGACATATTATTTGCTGAAAAGGAAGGTGACATGTACAACGAGAAACACTGACTACAGAACACACAGAGATGGAAAAGTCCCCAACATATTGCATATAAATTAAGAAAGCGCAGAATGAGAGCATGTTTTACTGCTGCCGTCTATTCCATGTGCTTTACACAGGTATCAATGCCATCCCAGCTACTGTGTCTATGGTTGTGCCGTCCCATCTACAGTGTCTATGGTTATGCCATCCCAGCTACCATGTCTGTGCTTACTAACCCTGTCCAGTGGTTTGCCGAGTCTGTCTCTAAGCACTGCCTTTGTGGAAGTTTATTAGAGCCTCAAAAGACCACGTGGTAAGTTAGCTTCACTTTTAAGAACAAATGGATTTCAGAACTTAAGAATATAATCCACAGCCATCCAAACCCAGATAGGTGGCAAAGCTAAACCTGGAGTTAGACCACAGATGTTGGCACATTCTAAACTCTATACAGTTCAACCATCACCAGAGCCTGTCACAAATAGAATAAGACAACTTGGGATGCAGCAAAGGCAGAAGGTGTAAGGCCTACAAACTGCTTGTGGCTTGCTAACACCCACACAGCCGTGTATATTAATTTACCTCTAAACCTGGAATTATCCTAAAGCCATGAATGAATTCGTTATATAGGTGAACACATGTGAGCGAAGGAAACATCATGGTCCGTAACTGACATCATTACCACTTGTTACTCTATCTGTGTGCTATATTCAGGTGCATGCTATGTACATGCTAACATACACCAGAAATATGTTAGCATGTGTGTGCGTAGATGAAAGTCAGAGGTAACTTCTCATGTTGTCTTCTATCTCTTGCCAATTTCTTGAGATGGAGACTCTCGTCAACCTGGAGCTCCCTCCACTCTCTTCCCTCTCTCCGCTCTGGGCATACAGCACCACCACTGGCCCCAAATTCCAAAGGCAGGGTCTCATGTCTTTACAGCAAGCATTTGACTCGCAAGCCATTGCCTCAGTCCCTAGGAAGCATCGTGACATTAAAGTGTACATTTTCTTTTTTCTTTTTAGGTGGAGGTATTGTTTGTTTTGTTTATATTGCCTATTGAAATATATTAGTTAGATGAAAGTTTCTTCGGTGCCTAAGTAATAAAAATAAATAGCATTCATAAGTTGCCAACCCGTAGAACAAAAGTTACTAGTGAATTGATAACTTTAATTAACTGGGTTTTGTTCAAAGGAGTAAAGATAAATCAAGTCCTTATCTCTATTATACCACTGTATGAATCTTAACTACAAAAAAAAAAAAAAAAAGAAAGAAAAAAAAAAAGGACACTTCACTAAACGCAGTCTTTCTTATTTCGGCATAACTAGTATCACAAAAGTTTCTTATTGAGTAATATTCCTAATTAGGATTATCTTATTTTAAAGTGATTTATGTCTCAACTGTTAGTGAAGCTAGCTAATTTAAATGTACTTTGTAATTGTGGATTTTTGATAAAAGAAATCTTATAAGATTATTAATGAAGGGGTGGTGGGATGCCTCACGGTAGGTAAGGTACTGACCATTTCAGTTCTATATCAATAGGACCCACATGATGGAAGGAAAAAAAAATCAGCTCCCACAGGTTGTCCTCTCACACTCAGTGCTTCTCTGTGAAACACACACACAGATGCGCACATGCGCACACACGCACACATGCACACGCGGTAATTAAATAATAAAACACACATTATATAATGTCTTCTTTGCTTTTGCTTTTACTCTTCTCTATTTTAAATCCTGTAGCAGATGCAGTAACCTGCATTTTTAGTTATTTTGCCAAAGTGACATCAATTTTAGAGAAAATATGTAAATATCAGTTATGGATCTTTATCTTCTCATGAATACTTTATATAGCATTTCTCTGCAATGTTACGTAAAGTTCTGGGTTAACTATGTTATTAAAAAACTGTGTAAATTGATTTTAGGTATACCGTAAAAAGCAAATGAAATCATTTTGTAGATAACCGTAAAATATCCATATGATACTTGAGCATGTACTGAGTTCAGGTATATGAATGTATCCAGATGGAAGTTAAATTAATAGTGATAGGTTCATCTGGTATTAAGTTTTTCGTAGCACATCTAACCTCCTCCTGTTCCTGTTCGTTGTTAAGACCAAAGAGGATTGTTAATGGAACGGGTATATCCATGTAGTGTGAGTATCATGACGTTAGGAACCTGTGCCTTCATTTTAGCAAACCATATCAGAGTGAGGGTTCACCACAAATGCAGCTCTGTCTGACATGGAGAGAGAGCAGACAGGACTGTGAGGATTATCACAACAGGAAGATTACATGGGTTCTAACAAAATTCATAGCAGATATCACTTTCCTTCAAATGTTCTGTTCAAAATGAATTGTTTAAAGGAAAACAAGGTGTATTATTGTCCCTTACATGACTCAATGAAAGTCTGTATTTATATGTAATTAGGCTACCAAATTTGTCCAGAAACCCCAGAGAAAAGGATTTTATAAGAAACAGATCTACAGTCAGTCCATCTTAGACAAAAAGGCTTATTACAATTTCACTGTGTAAGCTTGCTGAACTGCACATAATTAATCAAATTACAGAAGAAGCATCCAAGTGTCTACTGTATAGAGACTACAGACAGACAGTGGCAATCAAAGCTATGGGGTTTTAATGATGAGTCGTAATTAAGACACACAGCATTTTCTCATTCCTTAATTCTAAAAAATCACTGCCAAATTTAGCTCAGTTATGTTAATTAGCAATGACTTGGAATTCATAAAACAGTCTGTTAGAAAAGAGTGTGTTAAGAGTGACTTTACAGAGAACCTGACCAGAATGGGCACCACTGGGACTGTTATCCTCAGAGTGAGATGGTGCCTGATACAAGTTCTGAAAGACCCTGATCCCTGAGGAGCCCATGGACTCTAGCAACCAACTAGAGTCCTCATTAGGGGAGAAATCACCTGAACTGGAAATTCTCTCCTACTTTAGGGTAAGTTGTTGCTAAGGTTTTCTTCCATTGTGTCAGTCTTGCTCTGTGAAATGATCTAGATTGTCTAATAAACATTGCCATATCTGTTTGTGTGTGTGTGTATGTGTGTTTTTCTTTTCCAAAACAAATTATTGCTGCCTCTACTGGTCTCAGACGACCAGTTTTATTACAGAGCCCTTCCCATCCTGCTCAATCTCCTGGTAGGAATCCAGTCACTATATATTTTTGGACTATGGTGCCTCCCTATGTGGCCCATTCAGCCTGCTAAGATGTGCTTTATTTTGTTTGTTTGTTTGTTTGTTTTCTTTAGCTCCTGAAATGTTTCAATTGCGGCCTGACTTTGTATTATCACTTTAGCTGTGACAGAATGGTTTGCAATGATTTTAATTTTTTTTTAATTTGTCTTATTGTTATTATT
This sequence comes from Rhombomys opimus, assembly GCA_010120015.1. NCBI lineage: Eukaryota > Metazoa > Chordata > Mammalia > Rodentia > Muridae > Rhombomys > Rhombomys opimus. The sequence continues at coordinate 2,748,902 of REGO01000092.1, read as the reverse complement.
TATTACAATTTATTCTCTTTGTATTCATCCCAGCTATAGCCCCCTTTCTCATCTCATCCAAGGCCCATGCTCTCTCCTTCTACCCCCACCCACTGATAGGGGAGGTCCTTCTCCCTACTATCTGACCCTAGCCTATCAGACTCATCAGAATTGCCTGGATCATTTCTCACTGTGACCTAGTAAAGCCACCACACCACCGTGGAGGTGAGCAAAGAGCAGACAACCGAGTTCATGCCAGAGACAGCCCCTGCTCCCCTTACTAGACAACCCCTATTGAGAATGTGCTGCCCTTGAGCTACATCTGAGCAAGGCCTCTAACGTACTCTCCATGCGTGGTCCTTGGTTGATACAGCAGCCTCTGCAGGACAACCAGAGGCAAGATTTTTTTAACTCTGTTGGTCTCCTTATAGAGTTCCTGCTCACTCCAGATCTTTCTATCTCCCCCTTCTTTCATAAGATTCCCTGCACTCTGCCCAAAGTTTGGCTATGAGTCTCAGCTTCTGCTTCAATACCCTGATGGGTAGAGTCTTTCAAACGTCCTCTGTGGTAGGCTCCCGTCCTGCTCCCTGTCTTCTCCTGCTTCCGATGTCTATCCTGTTTGCCCTTCTGAATGAGGATTAAACAGCTTCCCTAGGGTCCTCCTTGTTGTTTGGCTTCTTTGGGACTATAGATTTTAGTATGTTTGTCTTGTACTATATGGCTAATATCCACTTACGAATGTATATATATTATGTGTATTTTTCTGCTTCTGGGATACCTCACTCAGGATGATCTTTTCTAGTTCCATCCATTTGCCTGCAAATTTTGTGATTTCATTAGGGAAATGCAAATCAAAGCGACGTTGAGTTTCTACCTTACACCTGTCAGAATGGCTAAGCTCAAAAATCTCAAGGGACAGCACATGCTGGAGAGGATGTGAAGAAAGGGGAACCCTCCTCCATTGCTGGTGGGAATGTAAACTTGTACAACCACTTTGGAAACCAATCTGGAGCTTTCTTAGAAAAGTAGTAATAGTGGTACCTCAAGATCCAGCTATACCACTCCTAGACATATATCCAAACTATGCTCAAGCACACAATAAGGACATTTGCTCAACCATGTTTGTAACAGCTTTATTCATAATAGCCAGAATCTGGAAACAACCCAGATGTCCCTCAACAGAGGAATGATTACAGAAATTGTGGTACATTTACACAATGGTTTTGAGTTTTTAATCAAATAAAATACTTATTTTTTTCTAATGAAGACCTATTATTGACCCAAATTTGTCGACTTGTCTATGTCTTCTCAAACTACCAGTTTCCTTTAAATTTAGGCTTAAAGTTGTTTCATCCTTCTTGAATAAATAACTAATGCCTGATTGTAGAAAGTGAGATGAGGAAGAATAAAATCTTAAACGTAGCACAGGAAACATAGGTACACTGTGACTCCTTTATGAGCTGAAACCTATTAGATATGTTGAAGTTAGGTATTTTGGTGACGTTCACTCTATATTATTAAACACTAACATGTCCTAATCAGTATATGTGAGTTGAGCATCACTTTCTAAAATGCTGTGGAAGGCAGGCTCTCCATCCTTTATGGTTAATATAGACAATATGTGCTTTTAATATATACAAACAGAAAAATAAATAAATACAAATACACAAATACATTAAATACTTACAATAAAGCAAATGCCTCTTTAAAGGGTAGTTTTACATGAGTCATCCTTGCAAGAACATTGTAATATTTTTTGAGAATTCAGAAAAAGTCAGTTGTAAAAGTCATGTAAAATGTATGTAAAAAGACATGTAAAATGAGTGTAAAAGTCATTCACTATGTAAGTGAATTTTTAAAGAATTACACTACCTTGTTATAAATGAGCTTTGTAAGTTTATGTTATCTTCTGGCCCCTTTAGTCATCTTTCTTTCTGAATATTGTCAAATATATTTTTTATAATTTTTATCTTTTTATTCACTTTACATCCTTGCTATGGTGCCATCCTTCCTCCCCTGCCAGTTCCACCCTTCCTCCCTTTCCTCTTTCTGGGAAAAGGGGAAGTTCCCTTTCCCATCCACCCCAGCTCATCATGTTGCTTCAGGATTGAGCTTGTCCTATTCTCCTGTGGCCTTGCCACAGGAAAAAGTGATCAAAAAGCTGGCAAGTTTATCCTATATTAGACATGTAACATAGGATAAACATACTAAAAAATTCTGTACACCTAAAGAAACTAAGCAAGAGGGAAGACTCTGGGTAAGATGATCAATCCTCATTCAGAAAGGCAAATGAGATAGACATTAGAAGCAGAAGAAAACAGGGAACAGGGCAGGAGCCTACCACAGAGGGCCTCTGAAAGACTCTACTCAGCAGTGTATCAAAGCAGATGCTGAGACTCCTAACCAACCTTTGGGCAGAGTCCAGGGAGTCTTATGAAAGAAGGGGGAGATAGAAAGACCTGGAGAGGACAGGAGCTCCAAAAGGAGAGCAACAGAACCAAAAAATCTGGGCTCATGGGTCTTTTCTGAGACTGGTACTCCAACCAAGGACCATGAATGGAGATAACTTAGAACCCCTGCATAGATGTAGCCCATGGCAGCTCAGTATCGAAGTGAGTTTCCCTGGTAAGGGGAACAGGGACTGTCTCTGACATAAATTCAGTGGATGGCTCTTTGATCACCTCCTCCAGAGGAGGGAGCAGCCCCAGGCCACAGAGGAAGATAATGCAGCCAGTTCTAATGAGACCTGATAGGCTAGGGTTAGAGGGAAGGGGAGGAGGACCTCCCCTCCAGTCAGTGGACTAGGGGAGAGGCAAGGGAGGAGAAGAGGAAGGGAGGGTGGAATTGGGAAGGGATATGGAGGGGGCTACAGCTAGGATGGCCCCGACCAGCAGGGCTTGAACGTTTATTCCTAAGGGAGGAGAGTGGAAGGAATTGGGGATGGGGACAAGAAGCTCAAGGAAGGAAGCCAAGTCTGTTTGTCTTATCAAGGCTACATTTATTAAAAATTTTACCCAACTTATATAGGGAGAAGGCAGGAAAAGGGGGAAGGTAATTAGCTGCTACAGGAGACAGGAAGAGTGCTTTCATGGCTTAACTATTGTACCTGCAAGATACCATAAGAATGTTCTCTTAAGATATCTTATGGATGCTCTAACAAAGGATGTCCTCACAATCTATCACCCATGATTTAGGGTCTAGATAACTTTCACTACATAGCTTTAGGTCTCCACTAAATGACCTTTGCTCTCTACTTGGCTTTGGCTTCAGTAACTACTTTTGTCTCCACTAGATAGCTTTGACTTTGGCTTCCGTAGATAGCCTTGGCTCACTAATTGACTTTGGCTTCCATAGATACCTTTGTCTTCACTAGATAGCTTTGGCTTTGGCTTTGGCTTCCGTAGATAGCTTTGGCTCCCGGCACTAGGATACAAAGTGAATAACTATAATTAATTATTTTTAAAAAGCTGGCAAGTGAGTCCATGTTCAATGCAGTCTCCACTTCCATTACTAGAGGATGCAAATGAAGCTTAAGCTGCCCATCGACCATCTTTTGTAAGGAGGTCTAGGTCCAGCCCATGCACGGTCCTTAGCATGATGCTTCAGTCTCATCAAGCCCCTCTGGGTTCTGGTTAGTTGGCTCTGTTGGTCTTCTTGTGGAGTTCCTCCAGGTCCTTACTCTTTCCTCACACTTTTCCACAAGACTCCCTACTCATCACCCAATGTTTGGCTGTTAGTCTCAGCATGTTTTGAGGTGCTGCTGGGTAGAGCCTCACAGAGGACAATTATGTTAAGCTCCTGTCTACAATTTTAGCAGAGCATTGCTCATAGTGTCAGGGGTTGGCACTCTCTGATACAGTGGGTCTTTGGTTGGGACAGGCATTGGTTGTGCGTTCCCTCAGTCTCTGCTCTATCTGCTTTGTCTTTACCCATGCACATCTTGTAGGCAGAGTAAATTTGGGTGGAAGTTTTTGTGAGTGGGTTGGTGTTCCCCTCCCTCTGCTAGGAGACTAGTCTAGTTAGTAGGTGTCCTCTTCAGTCTCTATGGCCTCTACTACTAGGAGTCTCTGCTTAAATCCCCCTCATATCCTCCCAGGAGCCTACCCTAACTTAGGTCTCCAGCTTATCTCATAGATTACCCCACTCTCAGTTTCTCTTTTCTCTACAGTCCTGTCCTCTCACCCTTGCTCTCCCCAGGTCTGTTCTCCACCATCAACTCTCTGCACCCCCTCTCCTACATTGTTCTGTCTCTTCAGCCACTATCTCCATCTATTTTATCTTCCCTTCAAGTGAGATTTATGCATCATCCCTAGGATCCTCTATGTTGCTTATCTTCTTTGAGTATGTACCTTGTAGAACGATTATCTTGTACTATATAACTAAAACCCACTTATAAGTGAGAAAATATCATGTGTGTCTTTCTGGGTCTGGGTTACCTCACTCAGGATGATCTTTTCTAGTTCCATCCATTTGCTGCAAATTTCATGATTTCTTCATTTTTAGTAGCTGAGTAGTATTCCATTCTATAAATGTGTCACAGTTTCTTTATTCATTCCTTGGTTGAGTGACATCTGGGTTGTTTCCAGGTTCTGCCTATAGTGAATGAAACTGCTACGAACATAGTTAAGCAAGTGTCTTTGTTGTATGGTGGAGCATCTTTTGGGTATATACCCAAGAGAGGAGTAGCTGGGTCTTGAGGTAGAGCTGTTCCCAATTTTCTGAGAAAGCACCAGATTGATTTACAAAGCTCATGTACACTTTGCACTCCCACCAGCAATGGAGGAGTTCCCCTTTCTCCACATCCTTTCCAGCATGTGGTGTCACTTGAGATTTTGATCTTATCAATTCTGACGGAATCTCAGTGTCATTTTTATTTGCATTTCCTGGAAGGCTAAGGAAGTTGAGCATTTAAGTGCTTCTCAGCCAAAGGAGATTCCTCTGTTGAGAATGCTGTTTAGTTTAGTTCCGCAGTTTTGTTGTTGTTGTTTTTTTTTTCATTTTTTAATTTATTGATTTTTTTATAAATTAGTTTATTCACTTTATGTCCCCACTGTAGCCCCCTTCCTCATCCCCTACTAATCCCACCCTCCCTCCCTCATCTCCTCTCATGACCCTCCCCAAGTCCACTGATAGGGGAGGTCCTTCCCCTTCCTTCTGACCCTAGCCTATCAGGTCTCATTAGGACTGGCTGCATTGTCTTCCTCTGTATAGATATAACCTAGAACCCCTGCTCAGATATAGCCCATGGCAGCTCAGTCTCCAAATGGATTCCCTAGTAATGGGAACATGTCTCTGACATGAGCTTAGTGCCCCATTTTTAAATTGTGTTATTTAGTTTATTGCTGTTTGATTTCTTGAGTTCACTGTCTATTTTGGATATCAGCCCTTTGACTGGTGTAGGATTCATGAATCTGTAGACTGTCTTTTCATTTTATTGGAAGTGTCCTTTGCCTTACAGAAGCTTTTCAGTTTCAATCCTATATAATAAAAGAACTTCTGGACATATCTCCACCCCTGATTTCAAGCTGTACTGCAGAACAATAGGAGTAAAATCTGTATGTTACTGGCATAGATATAGATCAGTTGATCAGTGAAACTGAAGACCCAGAAATAAACCCACATGGTCATTTGATTTTTGACCAAGAAACCAAAACCATTCAATGAAAAAAAAAAAAAAAAAAAAAAAAAAAGACAGCATCTTCAACAAATAGTCCTGGCCTAAATGGATGTCAAAATGTAGAAAAACACAAATAGATCCATATTTATCTCTCTGCATACAACTCAAATTCAAGTGGACCAAAGACTTCAATATAATACCAGACACAGTAAATCTATTAGAAGAGAAAGTGCAAAAGAGCCTTAAACTCATTGACGCAGGAGACAATTTTGTGAACAGAACACCAACAGCTCAGGCTCTAAGATCAGATGTATTTTTAATTTGCCATGCTTATTATTTTAAGAAAAAAATGTTCAAATCCTCTAATTCTTATTTTGCTCCATGTTTCTTAATCTAAATAACAGTATTGTGTAGTAATGTTGGGGAAAGATTTCCAAGAGCAAACCAACATTCAAAAAAACAAAACAAACAAACAAAAAATCAAAACCTGTTTTTTTTTTTTTTAGTCTTATTGGTTTTTAAAAGAAGGTGAATGGTCCTGCTTCTTGCAAGGTGCAGTTTGAAAGTGCAAAACCTTTTTAAAGGATCAAATTATTTTAACATTTTCTTTGTTCTGTAAAACTCCATTTTTCCATATATCCAAAGCAAATCACCTATATTATAACAATTGCTAGTTCATTATAATGTCTGCTTTGAAAACAAGACAACATGTGTGAGGAATAGATGAGAATGGAGACAGGATATTTCTTTTTTCTTTCTTTCTTTCTTTCTTTCTTTCTTTCTTTCTTTCTTTCTTTCTTTTTTTGTGGTACCACTTTCTTTTTTAATTAAATTTATTTTTTTAATATTAGTTACAATTTATTAACTTTGTATCCCAGCTGTATCCTGTCCCCTCATTCCCTTCCAATCCCACCCTCCCTCCCTCATCTTCTCCCTGACCCTCTCTAAGTCCATTGATGGGGGAGACCTCTTCCCCTTTCATCTGACCCTGTTTTATCAGGTATCTTCAGGCCTCACTGCAAAGTCCTCCTCTGTGGCCTAGCAGGGTTGCTCCTCCCTTGGGGGGGGACGGGGGAGGTCAAAGAGCCAGCCATGGAGTTCATGTCAGGGTACCCCTTACTAGGGTACCCACTTGGATACTGAGCTACTATGGGCTACATCCGAGCAGGGGCTGTATGTTATATCCATACATGGTCCTTGATTGGAGATACACTCTCACAAAAGACCCCTGTACCCAGATATATTTTGTCCTTGTGAGGCTCCAAGACAGGATATTTCAAGTCTTCCTATCAAGTTACTACTGATTCTTGAAACACAGTTTGCACACTCTTCCATTTTGAATAATATTATGATCAATTATTTAATTTAACATTCATCCTTCAAACATTTAATCAGTATAATTATCATAAATGACAAATAGTCATGGACTAATATGCCACAACAGGTAAATATTCGCAAGTGTCTATTGAGGATTTGAAATTAATGAGTGTGCTCATAAGCATTACCATTTTTGCAGTCTTGTTCAGGGCATGCGTTGCAAATTTGCAAATATGTAAACAAGGACACCTTTACCTGTGGTGAGGCTAATGTATGTTTCATGCATTCTTGAGAGACCTAAGTTGTCAATGATAGCACACACACTCTGATTTTAATGTTTGCACAGAGCACACACTAGTAATTATTTAACTTTTTACTTTAATTTATGGGATTTTTTTTAAACCTTAAATGGGTGATGCTGACAATACTACTGAAGTTAACGGTACTACAAACACCCAAAAGAACTTACAAAAATCTCAGTGATGGCTCTTCATTTTAAAATTACCTTCATAGCAATATTTTAGCTAATTCGAAGCTTTATGACAACCCAGATATATTTTCTATTCATATAGATGATAGGTACAGTTAGAAAATAGAAGAAAAAGTAAACACCTAAAACATTCATTTCTGAAGTATGTCTGTGAATTGCTGTATAATAGTGCTATATAATGCACTATTCACAGACATCAGTGCCTATTAAATATTTAACCTTAGAAACAATGGATAACATTTGAGTAGGAGATTCGAATTCTCACTTTGGCTTCACCTGTACGTGAGTTGAACAAATTCATTCATCCAACAGAAGCCTTCTGCCGTGTATGATGAACACCATCAGGCAATGAGATTATCTGAAACAATAAAACAATGATCCTGATAGAACAAAATTTACACATTGCTGTCATTTAACCACCCTACATAAGTCATTTAACAATAACGACACATAATTTCTTCGGTCTTAAGTGTTCTAATACTTAAACTTAAAAAATGATTATGGTAATTTAATATTCTGTCAAAGATTCCTGAGACTTTAAACAGGTGCATTCTAGCCATATTCTCACCTTTGTTCAATGGAGTTAGGAGTATCTTTCTTACTAAAATTGACTTTATTTGAGGACAAAGAAATATTAATCGTGTGTTAGGTGGAATATAAGTATTTATTGAATTAAAGAATAATCTTTCCGTAAGATAGTTTTATGATAATATTCTTCAGAGCTCTAGAACTCAAATTATCAATCAGTTTCTGTGATGTAAATGTTCTCACTGATGCAAATTTCTAAGTACCAGCATAAGTAGCAATATATGTATATATGTAATGATATTTCTATGGTATAGACATACTAGGTAAAATAAGTTAAGACACAATAAAATGTCACTCAGAAATGATGTCAGAAGTGACAAATTTGAAGCTCTTTTTCTTAACATCCTGACTTGTGGGTTAATATAAGAGCATAATTATTGCTTCTTAAATAGTCTCTAGGTTTAATAATCAGGTCATAAAATTCCTGATTTATAGCTTTTGTAAAATGGTATAAGTATCTTATACACATTATTGTGCAAGGGGATACGGGATGTACTATCTCACATGCCAACTTAAGAATATTTGCTACGAATTAAGTGTAATAGAAAGCATTGTGTGCTTCAAGCAATTGGCAATAAATATGGAGAAATTAAATCCAAAAACATAGTTCATTTTTAGAAATTGTGTTTGGTCATTTACTATTTCAACAAGACAGGAGAATTTAGAATGGTGATTTGATGACAGTTAGGAAGGATTATGTTGGAACAAGCTACAGACAGTTGGAACCAAGTCTGTTTTAAAATTCCCTTCCAGCTTAGATGTTCTGTGACTCTCTATGACTACACCAACTGTTGGGAATATGAAAATATAGGACCTGCACAGCTGATATGCCATTAGAGGGATTCCATGGGCAAATGCTGTTCCAAGCCCAGCAGAGTTCAGTAAAGAACATGCTAATCTCAGCTTCAGGAATTTGTTTGCAGGATCTGTAATTTTCTGATAATGTGGCAAATTCTATTACAAATATAGTAACATGGACAATAAGATGTCACACTTAGTTGGCAAGTGCTAAGCTACATAAATAGCCATATGTGAAAAAAAGTGATAGAAATCATTTTTATGTGATGCTAATGAAAACACGTGTTCTTTGAAAGAAGAAAGACCATGATAATATTTATGGAATACTAAAATCTTTGCAGTTGCATTATAAAATAAGACAGTGAGAGATGAAGTCACTTTCCAATGAGAAGGTAACCTAACCAAAATTAGAATTTTTCTAAATCCTCAGTAAAAATGAAACCAAACCAGAATGAGGAGATATTTCTACACCTGTGATAGTGGTAAAGTGGTTGTTTTCAGTGTAGCTACCAAAGTGGCCTGATGGGTAAGAGCCAAAATGTCTTTTGGACGATGAGGCCAAGTGATAAATTGCTCTGCCAGTGTGTTCTCCCTCTCCAAACCCATAAAAACCTTTCTCTGCACTATAAGTGACAGTTGGTTGACAAGTCTAGATAATGGAGCCAGTACTACTTGCACTGGATGGTCAGAGAGCTGTGCAATGTGATAAAGAAACTTGAGAGTGCTCTTTGCAATGGAATAATACGATGCAATCAACCACAGAAACAGCTGTGAGGCCCAGGTATGGTCTTTTACTTCTTATAAGTAAGAACTACCTTTTATAATTATGAATGAATAGTAATTGTGAAGATGTATCATTACAAAAAACATTTTTATAATTAATCCATTTATTGAAAACTTCACTTACTGCGTTTGTTTTCATATGTTTCCATACAAAGAAAGGACAACATAATAAAGTTATTAATATACTTACTAAAGCATTATTATTCATAAGGAGGCAGCCAGTAAATACTCATCATCATCTTTTGATTAGCACAGATGCCCAGTGGGCCGTTCTAACACAGAGGAATGAATGCAAGCTCCAGAAGCATAAAAGCAAAAGCAGAATAAACTAATTTGTGTGATTGATTTGGCATTAAAATACCACATTCTGGGAACTTTTTTCTACCATTAACTTTAATATGATAAACTCCATTACAAAACTTTTGGTTAGTACATGCTTTCAATGTTTTACATAGAGCTATGTCACCCATGCACAAGGCACAGCTACAAAATGGAGAGCATGACAAGTCTTCGTACGCACTCTAGGCAATTATTAGGTATCACCTGTATTCGAATCTCCAGTGTTTCTTTACTTGATAGTAGAATTCATTAGATTAACTCTCTTTAGAAGTCACTGGTCAGCTCAGATCCCAACACAGAATGATAGCAATGTATGGACACTGAATGTACACAAAGCTCAAAATTAGCTGCCCTTCAATGGTTGCAAGAGTGAAAAAAAGCAGTTATGGAGAAAATGATGAGTCATGTTTCAGAAATGTTTAAAACTGTGCCCACAGTTTTGCTTGAAGGAAGTTACTGGTAACAGTTCCTAGGTGTAGTTAGCAAAGAGCTCTCTAGAGTGTGCTTCTTTGCATTGGAACGTAACGTTCAGCTGAAGCAAAGGGAGCTATTAACAGTGTGATTTACAACTTAGAAAACGGGTTGGTGGAGCGGAGAGATGGCTCGTAGGTTAAGAGCACTGGAAGCTCTTCCAAATGTCCTCAATTCAATTCCCAGAGCACACACATGGCTCACAACCATCTGTAATGAGATCTGGTGCCCTCTTCTGGCCGCAGGTGTCCTTGCAGGCAGAACACTGTACACATAATAAATAGCTAAATCTTTTTTTTAAGCTGTTGGAATACAAAATAAATAAATACTGTTGACAAGATGAATGTTTTAAAATATAAAAAATTATTAAAATCCAAGTTATCTTCTGCTAAATCACCAAGTTGTGCTAATTGTTAACATCAAGGATTCTGTTGGGTCTGTTAATAAGCAAGGAGGTATATTTAACATGGACTACATTCAGAATAAAGGAAATGTTAAAGAACGGAGACTATGATGAAGAAGAAAACAAGGTCAAAATATCTTATCATCTATGTCTTTAAAAGTATTATATAAGGAACTTCATACTTTCTGACCACGAAGTTTTCATGGTGTAAAGCTTTCCCTGAAGGCATAGTTATGTGCACCAACAAAAGTAATATATAATTACTTTTTTAGAATCAATAAGAAAATAAGCATATTGTTTGTAATGTAAGTATTAGACAGTGGAGGTGATTAAATAAGTCATATTCCATTCACAAAATGAATTAATTACTCTTCATGTATAAAAAACAATATACACAATTCTGTATAGCAAGGTATACTTTTTCATAGCAAACTTCTAACAGCAAAAATTTTGTGTCTAAGGTGGTTTAGGTGTGTTTTAAATATATATACTTCGTATTATTTATAATTTCCACTCATGTATAAATGATTCAGACAAATATATCTATTGTGGATGCATAAAGAGAAGGTGGGGAGAGGGAGAGGATGAAGTGCTTCAACGCTCAGCATTTGGGTGAAATTTTTTTCTGACATTTCTTCTACTTTTATCCATCTTCCCTCCTGCATATTTCACATTGTATGGGCTAATGCATTGTTGTATTTTACTGATAGTTGTGTGGCTTATGGAAATTGACACTAATAGAAACAGGAAAGGTATTTGTTGGGATGTATTGACATTTGATTGAGCTCCTAAAGGGTCATGGAATCATAAGGGGATTCAGCCCCTTCTGGGATGAATACCGTATTCTACCTTAAAGAACAGAGTGAACTCTAGGCAGCAAAGAAGTGTTTGACCCGCGGTGGGTCTTCAATCATCTTAAGAAGATACAGATCAGTAAATAATTTAGGCACTTCTCACTAAATAAATTAGTTCACTAGAAGAGGTGGTCCCAATGTGATAATGTTTTAAAGTCCTCCGTGGGGAAAGATGCTCTTCACTAACACACAGAGTTCAGGGATGAGTGAATGGAAGCATCTGAGGGAGCTGGCATCTTCCGCAGTTGCTCATCTACATTTTGGGGGCATAACCTGCCTTCCCTAACATGGCAGCATTTTCCGGTTTGAAATCATAGTTGGAACAGAAGCTTTTTATTATTTAGTCGAGAGTACTGTGGATACAGAGTCTCAGGTTTGCTTTGTGACTTTTGTTCTCATGCTAAGTATACACCCAGTCCTAAATGTGTTCCTTCAACTTTGTAACTGTTTCTTTCTTTATTTCATCTATCTATCTATCTATCTATCTATCTATCTATCTATCTATCTATCTATCTATCTTTGGATATTTTTTTTGTTGTTATTATTATCATTCATTCATTCATTCATTTGTTTTGGTTTTTTTTTGTTGTTTGTTATATTTTTGTTTTTTTTTTTTTTTGAGGCAGAATTTCACTGTGTAGCCTTAATGTGGACTCACTTTGTAGACCACGCTCAGCACCTGGCTTTGTGACTGTTTCTTCTCCTTGACATTTCCTGGTCCGACTGTGCCCAAAGAGAGAACTAAAAGAGGGCTGTGCTTGGAATGACTTGGATTTCTCCCTGATTCACTGTCAATCTAAGATTTCAACTTTTTGAAAGAAGCAGACTAATTTAGTGGGTAAAGCCTCTAAAACTGGAGGTCAGGAGGCTGTTCTACCTGTCAGTGGTTATCGTGTGGGCTGAACATGCAACTCAGTACAAAAGAACGCTCACCTTACCTGAGGAAAACAATGGAGTCCAGCTCTGCCCTGCTTATAGGTCCTGTAGTCTCAGCACTGGGCAGGAGACAGGAGTGTGGGAAGTGTGGTGATTTGAATAGAATGGACGCCATGGGATCATAGAGTTGAATGCTGGGCAACAGGAAGTGTGACCTTGTTGGAAGTAGTGTGTCACTGGGAGCAGGCCTTGAGGTCACAGAATCTCAAGCCACACCCAGAGGCTCCTCTCTTGCTGCTGCCTGCAGATCCAGATGCAGAATGCTTAGCTACCTCCCCGTGACCACGTCTGCCTGGTTACAGCCATGCTTCCCTCCATAACAACAGTGAACTAAACCTCTGCACTGCAAGCCAGCCCCCATTAAATATTTTCCTTTATTAGAGTTGTCATGGTCATGGCATCTCTTCACAGCAACAGAAACCCCAACTAAGGTATAAAGCCAATTCTCATATAAATACTGTGTCAATATTCAATGACAATACATAACTAATATATTCAATAAATATATACTAGTTTTGCTTTAATACTAGCTAAATATAATATCTGCTTTTATAAGGATGTTCCTGTATTATAGTTAGGCTGAATTTTTTATCATTGTAAAATGATAAAAGTGATGAAAATTATTTCTAAACTAATCTTTAAGGTACAATTAAGGTATTGAATACTAAACTAACAAAGTTAGCATTTTAGTAACAAAAGAGAGATGTGACAAGGGTTTTCACCAGAGTGAAGAAGTGATGAAGACTTGACCAATTCTTATTCACCACACTGAAACCAATTGAGGAAAAACTGATTCTATTTCAAGCCCGGATGGGCGTGGACTGATGGGTGGTTTGATGAAGACAGTCATATGATGACTCTTTATAAGAAAACATTTGACAAGCTGTCAAAACTCTTTTGGAAAAAGAAATGGTGGATAGAATTGCTCCAAGGAATATGTGTCAATCCAGTTATCTTATTCCTACATCATATTTTGATGCTAGTTGACTGATCTCTGTGAATCTTATGCTAGAAATTAGAGGAAAGCAAGACAGACTGATTTCGAAGCATTCAATTAATAAAACAGTGTGATATTAATGCAAGAAATTTTAAAATGTTTTCTTAATTCTTTGAGAATTTAATACAGTGCATTTTGAGCTTATTTCCCCAATTTCCCCCTTTAGCTCCTTCCAGAATGTTAAAATAAGAAAGCTATTTTTTTAACAAAGACTTGCACAAATTATTGATGATGCAGAAGTACAAATGGTCAAATAATTCAATGTAAACAGTGTACTTCAAGGGTTTATTACAAATTTTAAAAGAATCTGAAGGGAAAAGCTGTCAAGAAAGATAATTCTTGGAAAGCAAACAAAGCCCTTTGATCTGTCATCTGGGTAGCGCGACTAAGAAACTGTCCTGAAGAAGATATGCTGATTATAACATGCCTTTTTGAAAAAGATCATTTTTTACACATTATGTTTTTGTTTATATTTTTAATAATTTACTCCTCCATAAGAAATACTATTGAGACATTCTAGGTCCTCTGCAATCTTGATCTGTGTACCTCTCTGCTCTTTCTATTCTGGAAGTGCTCAACTTCACTGGGATTCTAGCACCACTGCAGCTAGCCACCATGCTCTGCCAGAAATCAGTGGACAAAAGCTTCACACTGCATCTTGAATGGAACATTGCTTTACCTGGCAGACAACCAGTGTACCAGTGTCTACTTAACTAATTTACAACCAAGGAATATTTTATATAACAAATTACACTTTCAGGTACCTGTGACGCTTTTTTTTTATTGTCAGTCTGTGTCTTCCTTACCATCACTCTAACACATGTGTTCTCCCAGCATCCCTAAAGAGATATGCCATGAGAGAGTTCAGCTGTATTCAACATTGCTGCCAATGCAAGATACAAATAGCATAAATCATTACTAGTACAGTGCGGTCCTGCAGGATCATGCTGTGACCTCTAAATTTACTGTCCCAGGAGGCTTCTTGGCAACACTCTCTGCCTGACTTTCTCTTTCCCTCTGATTGCTGTCAAAACCCTCCCTAGTTTCTAAGACTCAGCTCACATGCTCACATTTCACTTCTTGCAAAAAAAAACTCCCTTAATTACTTCATAATTGTGCTTTCACGTGTACTTTGAAGCTATAATCAACTCATTACATCATGCCAGGGATTACACTTGATCATATGTACTTTCTTTTATTGTGCATTTCCTAGAATACAGACAATATGTTAGCCTTTTTAATCTCATTTATGAGAGGCTTGAGCAATTTAAGTAAATGAATTAATAACCAAATCAGGAAATCATAGGTACAATATCATTTAATATACATTATTTTTAAAAACTTTAGAAAATTGTTCCATTTTACATTAGTTAGAAAAATAGCCCTTACAGTATCTCTAAAACTTTTCTACTCATTCTGTGTATTTATCTACTTGTGGTTAGCTACAGATTTATGTATTTATTTCCTGTAGCCTTGCACATTTTTTTTCTCATTTGGGATTACAACAGTCTCTGAGCAAAACATCACACTGACTGAACTCGGAATGCTGAAAATTAAACTTGGAAACCTGAGATGTTGAAAATAACCAGCACATTTTTTTTCAGGTGTTGCACCAAAATGCGAAATATTTCTTTACTGTTCAATAACTGCAGGGTTTCACAATAACCTTCCAGATTTTACTGTGTAGTTTAAAGGAAAAGGATCCTTGTGTTTGCTGATTTAAAAGGAAAGCATGATGTTGGAGTTAGAGTCCAACATTAGCTTAGATCTCACCAGAGGCTCTCAGCAGTTAGCATTTTCTTATCAAGTCTTGTAATGTTAATATTTCATAAAGATACTGTCTTAAATGATCAGTACAAGAAATTCCTCTTCCAGGATACTGTGTGTGCACCTGGCATGGGAAATCCCATAGTAGTGAACTATTTGTTTTTAGATTTCAATGCCTATAGGCATCCGGGCAAGAGTTCCTGAGCACTGAAACTCCTCTGTGAGAAACAGAAATTTTAAAAAGCTGCAGTACAGGGGAGCTAGCAGCTTCATCTTCATTAGTATCCATTTCTTCATTCCATCGTTCACTGTACCTCTGTTTTAATGTGACCTGGTCTTTGCTCCTTTGATCCCAAACATTCGACTCATTAATGTTTCAAACAACCTCCCTCCCTCTGCCGTCTTGACGTCTTCATCTCCTCAAGTGCATGATTATTTAAATGAAAACTGTGGATCTCCTGCTTTGCCCTGTCTCTTTTATCTGTGGACCTGGCCTGGACGTGGGGTTATTGAATCTTTCATCCCTTATAGATCTTCGGGAGGTTCCTCTATCTATACCAGAAAAGGAAATGACCTTTGCACTTTTCTCTAAAGGCTTTTTTATATTAAGCTGTAGAAAACAGATAATGAAGAGGAGTGACGTGTTGGTATGCCAAGGAAGAGTAAATTACCAAGATTAAATGTCACATCCCATCGTTCTGCAGGGTAGACATTTCACACTCAAGTGATGGCATATTTGGTTCATCCTGGAGACTGAAGGGAGAGTCTGTCCTGTGCTTCTGTGGTTACTTCACCACAGACACCTCACTGCAGACTGCCACTGTTATTACAGTGTGTTTCGATATGTGTCTCTGCTTCCCTTCTCATACAGGGGCTGCTTAGATTGGATTAAGAGTCAGTGTCCAAGTGGGTTCCATAGTAATGGGAACAGGGACTATCTCTGACATGAACTGATTGGCCTGCTCTTTGATCACTTCCCCCTGAGTGGAGAGCAGCCTTACCAGGCCACAGAAGAAGACAATGCAGCCAGTCCTGATGAGACCTGATAGACTAGGATCAGAAGGAAGCAGAGGAAGATCTCCCTGATCAGTGGACTTGGGGAGGGAGATGCATAGAGAAGGGGAAGGGAAGGTAGGACTGGGAGGGGAGGGAGGGGTTTCCTGGGGGATACAAAGTGAATAAAGTGTTATTAATTTTTAAAAAGAATAAAAAAAAAACATTAAAAAGAGTTCTCCTGATTCTTGAAAGTGTTCTGTGAGAAATGGATATGTCTATGAATTAGTTACTAGTGGAAATCTGAATTCTATGTGTACCTTTGATGAACAGTCATGCAGCTATTAGAGAATAAAATATATGAATTTTCTATAATAGACTTCATGTCTTATGAATCCTTTTTTAAAAATATTAAGGAGCCAGTTAATGAGCAGTTTAAATTAAATATATATGTTGTAACACTGTTAATACGGAGGAAGAAAAAAGAAAAAGGGAAGGAGGACAAGGAAAAGAAACAAGTTGAATATCACCTTTAATAACGGGATGACAAAATTCAATTGACATTGATAGCATTTTTAACAAACTACTGGCTTCTTCTATCTTCCTTTGTTTAAACAAAATCCTGAATAAAGAATCAAGATTTATTTAATTCTTAAGGGCTTCAATATCATGGTAGTGAGTTTTGCTGTAGTCTTGTGAGGGCTTTTTTCATCACAGTAGCTGGAACAAATACAAAGGAGACCACATGCTTTGACTCCGGGGTTAAAGTTGTTCTTTTGTAGCAAGTCCTTGTCCTGGGAACTAGCTCAGCCCTCCAGACCATCATTATTGGATCTGGAGAGAGTCCTAACTCCTGCTGGAGTTCAACTTTTAAAGGAAGTGCCTCAACTTAATACTGCCACATCAAAGGCCAAGACAACCTGAACAGGAACCTTTAGGGGAAAAGCTGCATTCACACTGCAGTGGCTACGCATTAATGTTAAAGATGAACATCTAAAGCAGATGTGAAATTGTCCATGGGCCATGAATCTGCCCATGGCAGGCAGCTCAAGTCCATCTTATCTGTCCCTGTCTCTGGCTTTGTTTTTCTTTCTATTGAGATGCAGAGAACTATTACTGCTGTATTTATCTTAAAGTCTAGACCAAAGATAACAACTTATGGGGCATGACAGGAGATGATGGAGGGAGGGAGAGCAGGATTGGGAGAGGACGAGGGTGGGGGCTACAGCTGGGATACAAAGTAAATAAATTGTAATAAATAAAAAAACTGTATTAAAAAAGAAAGAAGACAACTTAAGATATTAAAGGCAAGAGGGATTTCTTCATTAAGCCAATCCTCTATGTACATTTATATCAAAAAATCAGTCAAGAATTTATCAAAAATAAAAAAAATAAAAGATTGTTACACTGTTACCAGATCAGTATCATGATCATCTTTGTAGTCATGTGTGCTCATATTCTTGAGCAATACCTTTATCCAGATGTACTTAGAAACTTAGGACCAATTTTAGAAACAAACTCATACCAAAATAGTGAAAATTTGAGAGTATATTCAAATATGATTTTATTATTACACAAATATATGCATAATTTTTCCAACACTGAGAAGTAAAACATCATTTAAAAAGAATAAGTTTAAGTATCCTTAAATATATTTAATTGCTCAGTACAGAATACTTCTTTTTCGTTCCACTTCTAAAAGAGCACCAAATTTCTACATTTAATTGGCAATTAAATTACTATGTCTAGTAAAAATGTTAATGAACATATGTTTAGTTTTGCTTGTGAAAAAATTCTCATGTATTTAAATTGTCCTTTTTTTAAAGAAGTAAAATCTCCAAAGACACATTAAAATCAAACAAAGTAAGTTTCCTTCTTTGTTAAATAGATCATCACTAAAATGAGTAAACATTTTTGCTAAAATTTTTCAATAAATTCATATTTTATGCCTAAATATATGGATTAAGTTTTCATTATTAAGGTAAAGAGTGCTATACATGAAAACAGACTTAATTATGACAAATTATTGATTTTAAAAAATCCTAGCAAACTATTATGGAAGTCTATTGGGTAGAGATGAAATTAATTGAATTAAACATGATATAATTGTTTGCAGTTCTGAACTCATTCACGTAGTACTAAAGAATGAAAAGAGATAGTTGGCTACTAAACTAAAATATCTCATTTTAATCAGAAAATCTGCAAGAATTTAAAGCGGGACACATGACAAGATAATTGCTCGCTCACTCAACCCACAAATTAAGACACCAACAATAATGGTTGAAAAGTAGGAAAAAAAGGAACGAAGAAAAGAAATAAAAAGAGGAGGACATGACTACTCCTAAAGAGAGGAGATTCTTAGAATAGATATTAGAAGAAACCGGACAGAGGGAAGAGTCCAGGCTGAACAGAACCAAGAGACTCAGCTGGGCCATGAGACCAGAGAGGGGTAGAGAAAGCAAGAGAGCAACAGCCGACGCTTAGAGTCAAGAGACTGGAGTAGCCAAAATGGCTGAGTCCTGTAGGGATCAGGCTCGGGGTGGGGTGGGGTAGGAGGAGTTGAAGGGAGCTGAAGCCCAGTCCCTGGTAGGGAGAGGTTTAGTGTAAGGGGCAGAGTGAGAAGTGCTGGGAGAAACCACGAGTACGGAGTGATTCTTGTCCTAGGTTTCAGACCAACCTCACAGCCTTTTGTTGATGATAAGGAGCAAAGTAACTTCTGGCTGGAGTACTTCTTGCTGAAATTGGAGCCTTTTGGTTGAAATCCAGGAAGGCTGGAATGATGGTCAAAGAACAAGAAGAAATCAGAGCCCACCCCTGTAATCCCAGCACTAGGGGAGGCAGAGGCAGGCCGACCACTGCACTAGGGGAGGCAGAGGCAGGCCGACCACTGTAAGTTCGAGGCCAGCCTGGTCTAAAGCGATTTCAAGACAAAGATAGACAGAGAAACCCTGTCATGGAAAACAAACAACAACAACAAAAACTAAACAAAAATAAAAACAAAACAAAAAACAGGAGGAAGAGACTTCCAGGCTGTTTTGATAGCTGCTAGGGTTCCATGGACCCACCTGGGGCTATGGAAGGGCAGGCCACTTTGAAGTAGTCTAAAATGCTGGCCCACTTGATGGCCTCTGTGATACCCCCAGGGCTGGTGCACTGTAGGCAGCCTTGGATCAGCCTGCAGTTAACTTGAAACCTGCTGGGACAGAATGATATAGGGTAGGGAAAGAAGGTAAAGCTAAGGAGTTGAAGGCAAAGTTGTATCGTGTGTGTACCACTGAAACCTTTAGGTCCACCATCTGCGTAGCTGGGGAGGAGAGTCTGAAGACCAGGAAAAGAAAGAAATTCCATCCTCAGGAATATGTAGGTGCAGGAACTTACAAGTGCTTATCTGAGTCCACTTGACCTGTGAGAGGTGGATCCAAATTGAGTTCCTGAAGCTTACATGAAAGTTTTTTTAAGTTTACAGAAAGAGATAAAAGTTTTAGCTGTATTAGCATCATCTCTGTTTGTAATCTATATGGCAGTCACGGTAAAAGCCTGGGAACACAGAAATGATTTGGGGTAAAAGCATGAACATTTTTCCTCTGTCCAGAGGGTATGATATATAGATTGGGCAAAAGATGTTTTCAGCACAGTAAGAAGCACATTTTATCTATACTTAGAAGACAACCAAGGAAAATTGAAATTTTTTGAGCTTGTGACTGATAATTGCAGTCAGTGCTTTACCGAGCCTAGCTTATCAGAACTCCATTGATTAATGTTAAAACTGAACTTTTGAAGTCTTAGTATTACAATAGCATAGAGAGGGAAAGAAGTCTGAAACATTTCGTGTATTTTTTCATCACTTTTCTGTGCCACTTGTATTTACACACCTTACATCACTGTCTTAGACACAACTTCATAAATTTAAATTTTTCCTTTTATCAAATCATTTACCATGGATGGTTGATTATTGGGAACAGCCCTTGCAAAGCAAGCTCCTTCAATAAAGGAGTTTGGGAGAAGAGGGATGGAGAGAGTTACAGCTGGGATACAAGGTGAATGGATTTTAATAAATAAATAAATGAATAGATAGATAGGTAGATAAATAAATAAATAAAGGAATAGTAAAAAATCACTTTGAAACTTGTTTTGTAGATTTATTATCCTCATCCTAATGTCGGCCAGCCTGTAAACCGTGGGTGTCTGCCTTTCTCAGCAGGGGTCCTAGCAGCTCTACAAATGCTGAACCGAGAAGGCAGCAGCTTCTTTGGAGTTGGAGCAGGTGTGCTGTCGCTGTACTGAAAAAGCTACAGTTAGCCTTGTTGTCAATGCTGCCAGAGACCTAAGAAGGATAAATTATAGCAGGAAGTATGATTCAATGTATCAGCTATCGGCCTATGTATCAAGTGAAATGTCAGGTTTACCCTCGGCAGTTGCCCTAGGCTCCATGGCTAAGGACGAGGAAGAGGGGAAGGTAGGAGGTCTTCAGCTGCCTGACCCAGATGGTCTCAGAGATTTTCCTGAGAGTAGAAACTTGGGAGATTTTACCTACCATAGGCACGTGGCTAGGGCAACCATCCCAAAGGTGCCAATGTTTTGGGCAGGACCCTGGCAGCAGGTGAGGTATGGAGCAGTTGTGCCCAGTTGCTAGTGTTACCACAATCCAGGCGGAGTAGTCTCTGTCCATCATCCTCTTTGGAGACTTTGGGGTCTACTCATCGAGCTGACATTTCTGTCTGTCGCTGGAAGATTTTTCATTAAACACTTTAAATGTCATAGTCAATGGCCCTCTGAAGAGTTTGAAGACCATTATGTATTAAGTTTCCTGATTTAAACAAACTTGTTTTCAGTTACATGTTTTAAGCTTAACCTTGAAAACACAAAGTGGAGGGTAAATAAAGCTTGTGTCTGTAAATGAATTACATTTGAGCTTAGCATATCTACAAGCGTAGTTCTAAGAACATTAAAAAATTTAATCCTTCACAAGGGGACTGACCCTCGTGTCATAATTATCCCTAACAGTTTACAACACGTTAGGAGAATTTTTAAAAAATTAATTTTTTTTTATAAATTACAGTTTTGTATCCCAGCTGTAATCCCCTCCCTCACACCCTCCCAATCCCACATTTCCTCCCTCATCACCTCCCATGCCCCTCCCCAAGTCCATTGGTAGGGGTGGTCCTCTTCCCCTTCCATCTGACCCTAGCCTAATTAAGATTTTACAGCTTTATCTCTGTTAAGTTTGCCCTTAAATTTTTGAGTTGAAGATTTAGTTAAATATCAGTTAGCAGCCAAATAAAATTTTAAACCATAAACATAGAGAGACTGGGAGCTTTATCCTTTTATAGTGTGTCATTATAGAATACTGCAGGGTTTATTTTGTTTCTTTGGATTTTTATTTTTATTTTTTGTATGACTCACTTTATCCAAATAGCTGGAGCTTAACAAAGTGAGCCATGACAATGAGGCTAGACAAAAATCTATAACTTAATAAGTTAGAAAAGACAAAGAAGGCTATACGTCCACCATCAAGTCAGTTACTATTGACCTGAGTACACCTTAGGAGTTTTGTAAACTCTATTTATCAAATATATATAATTTATCAAATATATTTTATTTGTATCTAAAATAGATGGTTCTTGTTGAACACAGTCGACAAAGACGTAGTTAGACAAACAACTCTAATTCAGCTTTTGCTAATTTGAGTAGACCTTTATAACCTTGGCTATATTTAATCACAGAAATCCATCGAAATCCAAGATGTTTGGAGACCTGTTGTTGTCCCCTTAATCTAAAAAGGAGATTTGATGACAAGTAGAGGGGCTCAGTAGGAGACTAAGAAGTTTTATAATTGTTTCTTTAGTTGTTTTATACCAAGTGGTTATCTAAACCAAGATGCTGGTGAAGTTACATAGGATAGACCCACTAACTTTAGGAAACTTGGCTGCCAGTCACACAGCCACTTCCATACGAATGATGTCATCAACCCAGATGGCGGCAAGTCACATGGTTGCTATTTAAAAACATCCATTTTTCTAGCATATCTATTTTTTAAACAATAACTGAATCACATATGATATGCTGCAACAAATTAAGATTACCTATATAATCCTTGTTTCTTCCTGGAACTATTTTATATTTTAATTAGTTTAGCCCCCTACATGTTACTCTAGAATGTACATTAGCTTTGTCCTGGAGATACTTTTCTCTTAGGCCCCAGTTCCCTTTATGCAGTATCAGAAGAAAAGTAGGAATCAGAATCAGGTGAAACAATGGAAAACGCTACAGGAAAGAAAACAATATTAAATACAAATTCTGATGGGGCAAAGAAAACAGTCAAAGAAAATGTATTTGATTGAATAGATAAAATATTAAAGAATTGAAATATGGTTGATACAGATGCACTGAACATGTTAGATGAAAAAGTGGAGAAAAGCCTTGAACTCATTGGCACAGGAAACAACTTCCTGAACAGAACGCCAACAGCACAGGCTCTAAGATCAACAATCAATAAATGGGACCTCATGAAAGTGAAAAGCTTCTGTAAAGCAAAAGACACTGTCATCAGAACTGGAAAAGAATTTTCACCAACCCTATATCTGACAGAGGGCTGATATAGAGAATATATAAAGAACTCAAGAAGTTAAACAGCAACAAATCAAGTAATCCAATTAAAAAATGGGTTACAGAGCTAAACAGAGAATTCTCTGTAAAAGAATATCGAATGGCAGAGAAACACTTAAAGAAATGCTCAATATCCTTAGTCATCAGGGAAATGCAAACCAAAATGACCCTGAGATTTCACCTTAGACTCATCCAAATGTATGAGATCAAAAACTCAAGTGACAACACATGCTGGAGAGGATGTGGAAAAAGGGGAACCCTCCTTCATTGCTGGTGGGTAAACTTGTACAACCACTTTGGAAATTAATCTGGCACTTTCTCAGACAATTAGGAATAGTGCTACCTCAAGATCCAGCTATACCACTCCTAGGCATATATCCAAAATATGTTCAAGTACACAACAAGAACGTTTGTTCAACCACTTTCATAGCATCTTTATTCGTAATAGCCAGAATCTGGAAACAACCCAGAGAAGATAATCCTGAGTGAGGCATACTAGAAGCAGAAAGAAACACATGGTATATACTCACTTGTAAGTGGATATTAGACATATAATACAGGATAAACATACTAAAATCTGTATACTTAAGGAAGCTAAGCAAGAAGGAGGATCCTGGGTAAGATGCTCAATCCTCATTCAGAAAGGCAAATGAGATAGACACTGGAAGAGAAAGAAAATGAAACAGGACAGGAATCTACCACAGAGGCCCTCAGAAAGAAAGGCAAATGAGATAGATATTGGAAGAGGGAAAAAAACAAGGAACAGGACAGGAGGCTACTACAGAGGGCCTCTGAAAGACTCTGTCCAGCAGGGTATCGAAGTAGATGCTGAGACTCATAGCCAAACTTTGGACAAAGTACAGGGAATCTTACGAAAGAAGGGGGAGATAGAAAGACCTGGAGGTGACAAGAGTTCTACAAGGAGAGAAACAGAACCAAAAATTCTGGGCCCAGGGGTCTTCCCTGACACTGATACTCCAACCAAGGACCATGCATGGAGATAACCTAGATCCCTTGCACAGATGTGGCCCATGGCAGCTCAGTGTCCAAGTGGGTATCCTAGAAAGGGAAACAAGGGCTGTCTCTGACATGAATTCAGTGTTTGATCACCTCCGTTTGGGTGGTGAAGGGGAAGCAGCCTTACCAGGCCACAGAGGAAGACAATGCAGCCAGTCCTGATGAGACCTGATTAGCTAGGGTCAGAGGGAGGGGGAGAACCTCCCCTATCAGTGGACTGGGGAAGGGACATGGGAGAAGAGGGAGGAAGAGAAGGATTGGGAGGGGACAATGAAGGAGGCCACAGCTGGGATACAAAGTGACTATATTGTAATAAAAATAAAACAAAAATAAATGAAATAAGGTTGATATAAAAATTAGTATTTGCCTCTCAAGATAGTTAACCAGAACAACACAAGCATACTGGTGACTACTTAGGTAAAGTACTAGAGAATGTTAAGGAAAGAACCAGGAAACTAAGAAGGACCTTTCCTTTGGAATGCCCTTGTCCAGAGTCACCCTGTCTGAATAACTCTCATTCTGTTTTTTGAGCCTCTCAGGGGTTGGCTCCCATCATCTGCCTATTTGTTAACTATTGTTCTCATTTGAAACAAATCAATGTTACATATTTGGGCACATATTCATTGTATATATTTCCTAATCCAACAAATGCTACCTGATTTTTAGAGCTTTCATTTTTTGTTCACAGCTCATAGACATCATTAAACAGTGCCAAGCAGAAAACTGATGCTTGTAATTTTGAATAATGAGTAAATACATAAACTCATGATTGAACAATGTTTTTCCTTATACTTTTGTAAATGTTTTTACATTATAGTATTGTCACCACTTGTATAGAATTATCTTGTATTCAACTGTCATCAACACGTTTGTTTTCCTTGAAAAGGCTGTGACCCTCTTGAAGGCAGAGTCACGTTTCACTCCTCTTAGGACTTGCAGGGACCTGATGGATAATAGTGTCAAATGAACGAACAGTCTTAACAGTGTTCCAGAAGCAGTTCTCATTTTGATCAAAGGAAAATTTTACAAGTTATTAAATGTGGAAAATATACTTTAAATTCAGAGAGATAAGAGGCTTGGTCGTTTGCTTGGAGAATAGTACTGTGCTTGCACTCTAACTTAGGAACATGCTTACCTTAACTTGTGAGTTCCACTGTCTATTAGCTGCTTCTTTGGTTTAAAAAAAAAGAGAAAAAAAAAAGAACATTGCTAGTCTACCATAGCTGGTCCACACTGGCAGAGGCAAGCCTCTGAAATATTCCTGACATATTCGTTGAGGAACTGGTAAATGACTTCATAATTCTCTATTCTTCAACATACCCCATACCTGTGTGTCTGAAAAAGAATTGTAACTTTTCTCTATAATACGTAATGAAAAGGTAAATGTCAGAAATTTACTCACAATAAATATGAATATAAAGAAAAATGTATTTCCTTTACATAAAACTTTCACTTAAGAAGATATATGTTTAACCTAATTTGAAAAGTAATGTCTAAAACATAAGCTTTTTAAAATTAAGAATATAAGACTTTAATAGAGAAAATTAAATTACTATTACTATTTTGGTTTTTGCATGAACATTTCTTTATATTTAATTTGCAATCAAAGGCATTTGCTTCTCATGTCTTTAATGGGTGATTTGGAGCAACTGACTTTCCCAGTTTGCCTGATACTGAGAGTTTCCTGGTACACAAGATTTTCACTGCTTGAACAGACAATTCAGGGAAGTTGTTTACTTAGATGGAAGCAACAATAACATACTTCTTGGAAAAGTTTCTCCAAATTTATAAGAATGCTCCTCTAAGGGATAGTTAACGAGAGGAAACTAACTCATTTTTTTGCTTGAGAGGTTGACATTCTTATGTTTTATTTTCATTCCCGATGAGGATTATTTATTTATAATAGTTGCAAGGGTACATGGTAAGTATAGACACATAAAAGACTATTCCCCAGTGAGGTTTTCTTTTAATTCAAGACACAACCCACCATTCAAGAGCAAAGTGGGAGGTAAAAAACAGTAGAAAAAAAATCAATTCTGAAAGACTTAGTCAAAGAATCGTGGTCTAAACTTTTAAGGATAGAGATCAGGGAAGAAGAGGAGTTTGTTCAAGTAATTCTACTATGGTGCTGAACCTTTTGAGAATTATACATGCATGAATAATAAATTAATTTCTGTGTCTTTTCTTTTTATATTTTCCTAACATTTTAATGTCTCATTCTACAAAGTCCCCTTTTTAACCTTAATAACACATTTTACCTTAAATTGTTTTTCAAAGAATTAAAATTTTATTCCGACTTCTTATTTATAGTCATTGCCATGTCCATAATTTTTCCAATTTTAAATGTATCACACCTCTATGTTTCAAACATTCAGAATAGCTCACAATTGGAAACATCTAACTTGCCTGTAGCTATGGTGCCAGAGACTGAACCAAGCCTCCCTTGCTAAGCAACCACTCAACACTTACCCCTAATTGTTAAGTGTATTCTTTCTTCCTTGTTGTGGGTCTTATTGTGCTGTTTCTTCCATCTATCTTTTTTTTTCCTTCTCTTCATCCGTGCCTGTCTTCACTTGGACCACCTTTTCCCCGTTTTTATTCTCTAAGCTGTTGAAGGTCTACATTATCATCTCTGTTATCTAGTGACCTATCTTAGACCTCTAAATTGAGGAAATATTGTGGCACATACTGTCATTGAACTATTTTCTAAGTAAATAAATAAATTTTTAGTTACATTTTTTGAATTCCACAACCTCGGTCACTACTTTCACAGTAGTCTTAACTTATATTAATAACATATTTACCAATACCAAGTGATCTTTAAAAATAAAAATAAAAAATAGAGCCAGGTGGGGTGGCTCACAGCTTTAATCCAGCTCTAGGGAGGTAAAGGGAGGCGATCTCCGAATGTGAAGCTAACTTAGTCTTCAGAGAAAGACCCAGAAAACCCAGAGAAACTCTGTCTCACTTAATAAACAAAAAACAAAAATAAAAAATAAAAACAACCCCCCCCCCACACACACACATCCTGTCAGCACTAAAGGGAATGTCTATACTAAACTCTTCTTTGTGCAGATGAGGGGAACTGAAAGAGCCTGAGGTGGATGGCTCCAAGGAAGCAGTGTCATTGAGACACAATAGGGCTGATGTACACATGAACTCACAGAGAATGGCAGAATCCACAAGACTTGAACAGGCTCAAACCAGATAAAATCCCATCACAGAGAAGAATAAGTAGACACAAAACCCCACCCCTAACCCAGAAGCTATTTGTGACTGATAGCTGTTGGAAAAGGGAAAATGAGTTTTCTTCAAGGGAGTGGTACCAGCTATGCTAACTCAGGCATGCTCAGGGACAGTTGGCAAACCAAGAATGGATTCCATCGATCTTTGCTTTTTGTTGTTGTTGCTTGTCTATTTTTTGTGTATGTGATTGGTGGAAGGGGCCTTAGGGGATTTCTTATGGTTTGTTTTGTTTTGAAGTGAGAGGAAGAATAGGAAATAGGAGTGGTGCCTATGGAAGGAAAAATATGACCAAAATATATGTTATGAGAAATTAAAAAAAAAAACTGTCAATATTTGAAATTATACCTGTCCCACTCACTTTGAGGAGCTGCTTTTTGCAGGACATCAGACTCTAGATCATTTCTCTAAGAACTTTAAGGATATTATTTTCATGGTTTTTCTTGTTGATTGAGTTAATTCAACAAGGAGTGAAGAGTTTCATCCTTTTGCCCATGAATACTTCATTTTTTCAGAGTCACGATGAGGTGAAAGTGCCTAGTTTTGAGCGTTAACTCCTCTAGGCCACAAAGCTCATTTAGTCCAGTATTGTTCTGTATGTTGCTGTCAAAGTGCTTTTCAGATGAGACTGAAGTCTAAAGTTTAAAGGTTTGAACTTTGAATAAAGCAGAATTCGCTCTACAGTGATAGTCCTCATCTGACCAGGGAAAGGCATTGATAGAACAAACACTGATCTTTAAAACTACAACTCAGTAGGGCACAATTCAGCAGGGTGTGGTCACACCTATAATTCCAGCACTCAGCTAGGCAGAGGCAGGGGAATCTCCGAGTTCCAGGCTAGCCTAGTCTACAAAACAAGACAGTCAAGGCTACACAGAGAAACCCTGTCTCAAAAAAACAAAACAAAACAAAACAAAACAAAACAAAACAAAACAAAACAAAACAAAAAGCCACACACACACATACACCACAACAAACAAACAAACAAACCTAAAACCACAACTCTTCTCTGGGACCTCCCAAGCAGTCCTGCAGATTCTGGGTGTAGTAAACCCCACAATTATGAGTCATTCCCTTAAAACGATTCTCTCCTAACTTTCCATACCCTCTCCCGTTTTCGACTCTCCCCTCTCCTCTAGTTTGGAATTAAAGATTTTTCTATGCCCGCTCTAGCTCCCAAATAATGAGACAGAGACCTATTACATTTATTAATAAGCTTTAGAGCTCTACAGCTGGACAGATATTGATCTACTCTAACCTGTCAATACTATCCTGGCTACTTCGCAGCCACAAGCCCCATGCTGCTCGCCACGTGGACTCTGGCAACTCCTGTTCCATCTTAGTCCCCATGGTGACCTCCTCCTCCTCCTCCTCATAGCTTGAAGATATTCTCCTCCTCTCTTCCTCTCTCCCTCCCCTCACTCTCTCCCTCCACACTCTCTGCAACCTCCAGGCTGGGAAGGGAAGTCCCGCCTACTATCTCATCTGCCCAGTCATAGGCTCTTCTGCCTCTTTGTTAACCAATCAGAGCTAATTAAGAAATAATTTTTATACAACATTGAGACAGATTATTCGATAACAATGACAATACCAGAATCTGTTAGCATTTAGCTCACTGCTGTTTTAGCAATTAACAATGGAATGTATAGAGATACACCCTAACAAACGTAAATGAAGGTCACCTCTAAACCTCTTTGCTCTGTCTTCTCTACTCTCTCCCTCCTCTTCCATTTTTCCTTCTCTCCTCCTCTCACTTTCTCTCATCTGCCTTACCCTATTCCCTTTTCTCCCACCTCTGCCTCCTCTTCCTTTTCTCCCCTCACCACAGATAGTAAATATTGTATAGCATAAAGTATATAGTTAGTTCCATCACTTGGGGATTTCTGAGTAATAGGTTGTCCAAAATTAACTGTATCCTGGACTTCCATTTCTGTTCTGCATATCTGTATGCCTATACTTAAAGCTATAAGAATCATTTCAATTTGCATCTTAGTTTACATTTTTATCTTATTGTTCACATACAAACAATTTACAAGCAGTTTAAGATTGGACCTGAAGCTCAAGCATGACAAATACAGTTTTAAACTCTCTTGAGAATTTCTTTTTCTATCAGAGAAGTGATTACAGTCTGTTTTAGTTAGGTCACTGGAAGCCTCTTGCAATTCTTTTATCACCAAAGGTTAACGTAGTTGCTTTTACTACAAGTATGTTACTCCACTGCTCCAGAATGTTTAAAGCTTTTTTCTCTAGCTAGGAATCCAAACTCTGGTCTTTCAGTATTGTGGATGAACAGAACCCACTTGTATTCTTAGTTGCTGTTTCTCTATTTAAAATGCCACATTTTCATTGACATGTCATAAAGATACGTGTTTGTAATTTGAGTTATAATTTATTCAATGTATCTAAGTATTTAGAAGAGTGGATATTTGGGCATGATTTTAATTATATCATATATGTTTTAGGAGTTCATTTCTATGTCATTCAATTGTTTGATGTCAAATAACAGCACTATAAAGTAAGCACAAGGGCTTTCATTAAGTTACTAAATATCTAGTCTTTCAGTTAAATAATGATAAATTTAAAAAATAACATTCTCGCAAAAGAAAACAGAGGGTCCCACTGCATTATGTCAAAGCTCTTCTGTTAAGGTGAAGAAGATCACCTGTGGCTATACAGTGAAAAGTTCATTTTTGTGCCAATCCACACAGATTTGAAAATGTTGACCTAATTTTCTAAGAATCAAATATTAAAAATTAGTTTCCATGTAATTCTTAGGTATTTCCACATAAAATAGTAACTACAATCACAAAGACAGGCCCAAGTAGGATGTGTGAAGATCAGACTAAGATAGTAGATGCAAATAGAAAATGAGTATTCTAATGATTCTATTTTCATTTGAACATAGCTTCATTTTTCAGAGTATTAATTTTAATTTCACTGAGGTCTTGTTCTTCTCACTATTGGTTTTTCTGTCTTTGCTATCTGAGACCTTGGTTTCCAAATAGCAAAGAGCAGCCTCTCTGCTTTCAGAGACAGCCCCCGCCTTTACATCAACACCTCAGTTTACCATGAACTGCTCTGAAGGCAGAGTGCTTAGAACAGCCAAATAGCAAGAACATTGTGTGTTTCCTCTATTTTTGTAAAGTGTTGACTTCAAAATATTTAAGTGCTTTCAACCTTATTGTACAGGGAAAATGCTCTAATCCAGTTACAGATATGTAATTAAATCACTTTTTGTTTCTCATTTATCTAAGGCATTACTTAACTACAACTACAAAGACAGCAAATTATCCAATAAATGAAAAACCAAATTTCTGAACATAAGCCCTAAAAGCATAAGATGACACTTTCAAAGATTTCATCAAAACTAGAAATAACATTGAATTTTTCCATTAATACTGAGAAAATACCTTTTTAAGCAAAGTGTATTCTTGGACAGAGTTATAACTGACAGAATGACTACTAAGGTTGGTTGTAAAGCACTCACTAGACTTACAGTTTTGAATTCATGTCTTGGTTCTGCTCTTTATTATCTGAGATCAATTTGGGGCAAATTTCATGACCACAATGCACCTCTGTTTAGTCACCTATAAATGAGAATAGGAACAATATCATCTTTAGGGCTTTGATGAATGTTAACTCGGTTAATATTTCTAACAATGCCTGGCGTGCCTAGGTCTAACAATGTATTGCTATATTGTGATAGTTTGAATAGGAATGACCCCCCCCCCGTTTTTGAATACTTGGTCCATAGGGAGTGACACTATTAGGAGGTATGGCTTGTTTGAAGTAGGTGTGTCACTAGGGAGTAGGTTTTGAGGTCTCAGGAGCTCAAGCCAGTTCTCTGTCTGCTGCCTATGGATTAAGACATAGAACTCTCAGCTTCGTGTCCAGCATCATGTCTGCCTGCAGGCCACCATGTTTCCTGCCATGATCATAAGGGACTAAAGTTCTGAAACTGTAAGCAAACCCCAATTAAATGTTTTCTTTTTAAAAAGTTGTCTTGGTCATAGCAAGACAACTATTCTATTTTCATCGCAGTAGAAACCCTCACTAAGACTTACATTATGCATAGATGTTATTATTATGTTATTATTATTATTAATGTTATTATTTTTTCCCCACCATTCATGATTTTCAATGGGAGAAGTTCTCTTGACCCAGTTCTGCTGGTTTTATTTTGTGGTTGTTTGGTTGGTTTACTCTGTTGAGTTCTAGTAGTGCTTAGTATGGAAGAGACACAAAGGGGGCTTTCTGTTGACATGTAGAGAATGATTAACTGCTTTGTTGCAAAAATGGTACACGTACACTTTTGTTTTCTTTGACCCCAATGCCTCTGCAACACCATTAAGATAGTGCAGGAAGACTGCCCACACAACCTACACTCTTGATCATGAGGTCAGAGATACCAGTTAACATCATTTGCATGCAGGGTTTCCAGCTTGTGGAGATCTCCCCTCTACCAAACTTCAAAATGGCTTAATGTTTAGTCACCTAGCTTCCTTTTTTTTTTTTCTTTCTTTTTGCATCAAGTGCATTAAATGGTTTATTAAGATTACATACAGCAGCCAGGGTGAGGTGTTACTTGCAGAAGCTTAGGTAATCAAGGCAGCTGCTTCACTGCAAAGCCCACCATCACATGCATAAAGCCTTCCAGAGGCTGCTTGAGATAGTCTCCCCTCCCAGCAACTGCAGATGCCTGTTGCTATCTGATGTTGTTCAGAAAAGTTCTTTAAAGTTTGGGATCATTAATTTCATCTAAGATAATATTCTTTTTCATACTTTCCTTTTTAAAAGAGACCATAGACATCATTTCCTTTTCAGTTCAAAAACTGATCTTTCAATGGGACATTTTTTTTTAAATAAATCTTTCACTGTCTGCCACATTATCTACAATTACTCACATTTAATGTTGAGTTTTATTTGCCATCGATTTACAATCAATCAATAATATGTTTCCTAAAATTTTCCAGTTCATTTAGACTTTAGATTTGTTGGTGTGAATTTTTGTTGTTAATTTACACTTACTACTTTAATTCTATAATGCGGCCATTGTGTCTTCTTTTGTGGTGTCTGTGACTCATTCTTAAGCTGTTTACTACATTGAGTTGAAATCTATTGCGCTCTAAAGTATCAAAATTGGCTTCTTGTCAAACTGGAGATTCCTGTTAATAAAGTGAAGCCAAAATTTGTTGGAGGTGCTTTTCTAGCATCTAGTATTTTTGTTTGATGATTTGTTCCTGCTGGGATACAGATTCTGACATCAGAGCTGGCCTCAGGAGAATGTGGAAGAAAAATGTTGGACAGTTGTGCAATTTCTTTTGCCTGATTATGCCTGGCTTCAATGATACAAGCATTTGCCCTCAAAACATTGTTCAGGGAAGAAAACGACTCTGCTCAACCCTTCTCCATGTACTCACACAAGCAATCTTTCTCTACAGGGTCTCCATGTACTGGCTCCATATTTACAGCATCCTTTGGTGTCATTACACATCTGTCACACAGTCCTCTTCAGTGCGTCTTTTGCATCAATAGTTAATATGTTTTCGACATTTAAAATAACTTCTCAATAATATGGTTAATTGATAAAAAAAAATAGCATCCTAGCTTCCCTTTAGATTTATTTTGTATCCAGACACTTTGCTGAAGGCATTTGTCAGCTGAAGGAGTTCTCTGGTTGAATTTTTGGGGTCACTGATGTATACTATCATATCATCTACAAATAGTGATACTTTGACTTCTTCCTTTCTGATTTGTATCCCCTTGATCTCCTTTAATTGTCTTATTGCTCTAGCTAGGACTTCAAGTACTATGTTGAAGAGATATGGAGAGAGTGGGCAGCCTTGCCTTGTCCCTGATTTCAGTGGAAGTGATTTAAGTTTCTCTCTGTTTAGTTTGATGTTGGCTCTAGGCTTGCTGTATATTGTCTTTACTATGTTTAGGTATGTGCCTTGTATCCCTGATTTCTCCAAGATTTTAAACATGAAAGGATGTTGGATTTTGTCAAATCTTTCTCGGTATTTAAGGACATGATCATGTAGTTTTTCTCCTTCGGTTGTTTATATGGTGGATTATATTATGTAAATGTTCATGTCTATTTTAAAGGTAATTTGTGTAGGAAAAGGCTCAGAGGATTCAATTGGCCATTTTAATCCAACATCCTTGATCAGAATAGGCTATGAATTTTTAATTTAAAACCTTTCTTTATTCTTCAACCTGCGTTAATCATTTCTAAAAAAAAAATCAATATAGTATTTTCATGGATTTATCTACCTTAAAAATTGAATGTCTTGTTTCAGTGATTTACTTTATGAGAGACTTTTGACAAGAAAAATGCCTTGTCTAGGTTTTTTTTAATAAATAAAGCAGATCTTAAGGCCATGACAGGAGAGATGTTTTGCTTATAACTAACATCAAAACGCAATACTCATAACTTTAAAAAAAATGAAGTACAATATTACATGGTTTGTTATCTAATGATCTTAAACAAAAGACTTTTTTTTTAACTGTTGACTTGATTAAACTCACAACACATATTTAAGATCAACTCTTCTCAAATTTTTCCTCAAAACAGAAAGGAATAGAATACTGCCAAGTTCATTTTATGAGGCTAGAATTAACATGCTACACAAAGCTGGGCAAAGACAAAATGACAAAAAGAAAAGTTTAGGACACTTTTCCTGATGGACAAATGCACAAATTTACAACAAAGTACTTGCAAATCAAATTTAGGAACATATTAAAAATATCAAAATCATTATCAAGTGGGCTTCATCCTAGCGATTCAAGGTCTGATTAACAAACAAGTCAAGAAGTATAATATATTATATAAATAATGTATCTATACATAAGAGGAATCATATTGTTATGTATTACGTATTAAACACAAGGACAAAATTCACATAATCACCTAGGTAAGGGAAGAAAAGCGTTTAATATTAAAGTTCAGCATGCATTCGTGATTAAAGTCCTACAGTCATTAGGGACAGAAGGAGCATACCTCAAAATAGTAACGGGTATAGCCAACATCAGAATAAACAGAGACAAACTGAAAGCATTTCTTTTAAAATCAGAAATGAGATAAGGATGCCCAGTTTCACCTCTCTTATTCAATAACATGTGCAATGTTCCTAATTTCTTCTTAATACTACTTTTTATCTTGACCATCACTTAGTTAGAAATTTATTTTTACAAGGACCACAAAAAGGCGGAATTGAACTTCTATCTTGTCTTACAATATCTTTGTGTCCATCAATCTAAGCTAATGAGATCGTCCATCTGTTCATTTCTTATATGCCTGTGTACTTGAATTAACTGGAAAAGTTTTGATTAAGTGATTATTTCTAAACATCAGTGTATCTGAGCGTTAATCAACCAGGCTAGTACAAACAAGTTCTTTGCCCCCCAAAGCAGTTATTAAATTAACTAATATTTACTAATTTTCAAGTACATAAGTATCCAAGTGATAAGTAAAAATAAAATCTCTGTCACACGAGAGCTCACTTCTAGTCAAGGGTTATTAGAAGTACAAATAAACAAAACGCCAGCGACGTTCTCTAAATAATGCAATGCACAATTGACATAACTTTTGTCTATATGCAGTCTTTGGCATTGTGTACAAGTGAAAATGAAAAAAACGACCTTTGATTTTCAGCAAGAAGATTTTATAGTTGTTTTTCCAATTCTTCTCTGCAATGTTATGCGGTTACCTACTTGCTCTAAAACAATTTCCAAATACTAAATGGGAGAGAGTAACTCATAGGCAAATACACTCTGATCAGGTGGCTGCAGCAATGCCGTTAAGTAGGAGGAAATAAATAAAGGGGCTATGTGAAAAGAGAATTTCAGGTAATGCCTCAATATTTCAAAAATAAAAGCACAGTAAGTGCTATTTTGCAAAGAAATTGAGGAGGGACTTTAATATAAGTATGGGAACCAGTAAAAGGCCATGCCATTATTTGCTTAGTGTAGTTGAAAAAATATTTTTAAAAATTGCAAGGGAAAGTAGCATCTGATGATTATATTTTAAAAGAATAACAGTACTCCTAAGTTGAGAATTAGGTGTTAATGTGTAGGCGTGGAAGCCGGGAAGGTATTGTAGGATGCTGCTGCTTTGGTTCCTATGGAGGAT
The DNA here is from genome assembly GCA_010120015.1 of Rhombomys opimus. NCBI lineage: Eukaryota > Metazoa > Chordata > Mammalia > Rodentia > Muridae > Rhombomys > Rhombomys opimus. Next base: position 2,713,573 of record REGO01000092.1, on the reverse strand, counting down.
AAGTGGGTTAGTGGGTGTGGTGAGTAATTTCTCACTACAAGACAGGAAGAAGGATTCTGAAGATCAATATAACATTACTTACAGATATGTCAAGTAATGGACAAAGAGTTTAAAGACTCCAAGGTATATCAGCTTCTATTTCTTCCAGGTTAGGCTGTCATCACACATAGCAAAGAGAGGGTTGCTTATACAATGACCCCATACTTTTCACAGTTCTGTGAGCTGGTGTGTCTCGTGTTTGATGAGGTTTGATCCCTGGTACAGAGATGACTATCTTTTCTCATGTCCTCATATAGCACAGAGAAGAATCGCTCTTTTGTTTTAACGAGAACTCTGCTCTTACTCTGAAGGCTGTACCCAATGCTCCAGTTACCTCCCCAAATTTTCCCTTTCAATTCTATCGCACGAGGGGGATACCGTTGATTTTGAAGTAGCCTAAGTGTATGAGGATAGCGTCATTCATTAAGATTGTGAGCATTTGAAAGGACAAATGTTCGAGCTTATATCATCAGTATCTGTAATTTAGATTGCTACGGCCATGGCCATGGAGTGACATTCTAGACATCCAATTAGAAATATCTAGTATGCCACTGAAATGGGAGGGCGGGGTTTGGAAAAATACAGGTTGAGAATGCATACGTGTAAAACTGGGGACACGAAGGTACGAGGAAAGCTTAGGATGGCAGGTTCACCAAAGGCGCAGCAAGGCGTTGCTGGAATGGAGGTGTGGGTGGGCAGGGTGTATTCACTAGCCGCCCTGTGTTTTCCAGAATCCTCCCGTGTTTTACCAACTAAATGTGAATGTCTTGCATTTTTTAGTTTCTTCGCATTTGTACCAGAGAAGAATGTGCTCCTGTCAGCAGAAAACCAAAAACTAAAAATAAAGTAATATGCTAGTGAGTATCAGTATAAATTCTAGGGTGATTAATATTGGGTGGAAGTTTACTTAACGGCCGACCACTGCCTTCAAATGCAAGGAGCTGGATTTTGCTTTTAATTTTTATCTTGTTCATCACCCAGTCAAACACAGAACTGACTTCCTTGTAAGCATTGTTTCCTTTGATCATGTAATGGCTGCCACAGCAAATGATGCACACATTTTCTTATTTGATGCCAGGAAGAGAGGAGCCAGACTTTACATTGTATCTGTAACAGATGGAAATTCTGATGGAGATGCCAGAAAATTGTGCCCTGCATCTCTGCATCACGGGTTCACCTGTGGATCACCTCTGTGATCACCTCTGGATCACAGGCTCACACTTCAATCTAAGTGAAACAAAGAGGGCGGGCTACCCCTGCTGAGGGACAGAGGGTTTTATATGAAGGCTATCTGGCAGAACGAAAAGGAAAGGATCCCTTCTAATATAAGAAAACTCCCTATTACTGCATTAGCATTGGTGGTATTAGGAAGTATATGGATAGCAACAGCATAGACGGCCAGACACAAGTGACAAACTAAAGGTACATTTTGTTTTTAAATCTCCCTTTAATCTAATACACCCACTTCAAAACTTGTCCTATTTGCTTCATTTAAATGGAAAAAGAAATAGAAATGTCAAATTAGTTGTTTTTCTCCACATGTTCTATTACTTTCTCTTTGCTGAACTCTGACGTATTTGACTTGGCATATCCTCTAACATGGCAATCACCTCTATTGTTCTCTAATCACAGGGGAAGACATTTTTAACTGATTTTTTAAAACATTGATATAAACGTGGGAGACCAGTAGAATTTCATTCTGTGATTAATACAGTGCACACAATCCCATAATTTTTGTCAGTGCAGTCTCTAATGAACAGGTTGTGGGGAGAAAGATTAATATTTGCCATTAGACACTTATTATTGTTGCATGCAAGTGAAAAAATGAACAAACTACTTTCATTTTCATCAAGGAAATTTCAATATTTTCCCAACTTACTGTGAAAATGTATGAACATAATGAATAGATGTATATTCAATTTAAACTAATAGGCAAAAGTTTTGACAATGGTACAAAATGCTATTCTGTGTTAAAAATGCATTTTGAACTCGATACAAATGGTTCCTAATTATTCCAAATAATCACAATAAACTTTTAAAGCAATCAAACTCTTAATCAGATTCCCATTATCCAAAATTATACATTATAAAGTTTCTAAAATTATTCCAATTTTTGATCATCCAGAAATGCAGGGAAGAAAGTGAAAAATTTTAGGCTCACAAATTGCTGCCTGCTATTGTGTGTTTTGATTCTTAGAACATGATCATCATTTCAACACTGCTTTTTTAGTCTAAAATTAAATAGAAAGGGAACTGTATGTAAACAGTATTTTCAGGACCCCTTTTAGTGACACAGAATTTAAGACTTGCCGATGAAATGGATTCATAGATCATGGCATAAATATTTGTCCCACCATGTCGAGAAGTTGACAGTTCCTTCTGAATCCCCTGCCGTCCATGCCTTACTTTTTAGCAATGTTTTCCCTAGCTTTCCTTTATGTGTCCTTTTCTGTGGGTAGTGCTACAATCATACATATATCAAGTTTCACAGTGTGTGTCAATGATTTCCCCCATAACTAGTTATTTTCAACTATTTGTCACCTCTAAGACCTCTGTGTTCAGGGTATAAATGGAGTGTATCAGAGGCATCCATCCAAAGCACAGTATTTCTTCTGGGAGTCACGAAGACCCTCTGGCTTTTGGTTGGTCCTCTTTTATTTTCCCTCCTCATTGTATTTGCTCTGCATCTCTAACACAGAAATGGAGACAAGGTTTTTGCACACAGTTCCACTGTTGAGGGTCTTTGGTTTTATTTTCATTTTTTTACTATAACTCAGTTTATAAAAAAAAAAAAAACTTTTCATGGTTGAACAATCAAAAGAACTATCATTCAAACAGTTTTGATTACATTTTGTACATCTTTTGTATAATTTATCCAAAGTTACCCTCTATTGAAAAGGATTTCCACAGTTCTGTGCCTTTGAACACATAGTCAGATAGGTGCCAAGTGGCATGGTCTAAGAACAGAAAATTGTCTCATTTCTCCACTACACAATAAATAATTTGGTCCTTTCTGCTAAGTCCATGCTGTGATCCACACATTTTGATACTGTATAGTACTAACTTAGAAATTTTTATTTTTCTGTATCCATCCATCCATGTTTCCCTTACTGTCTGCCAATTTCTTAGCATTCCTCTAAGAAAAACATTTAACTGAATTTGTTTTCATCATTCAACTTCAAGTCACTACCCAATTAGGGGCAGGGAGGTGGGCGCTGGGAAAATGAGACATACCCCCTGAAGAAAAAGAAGTCTCAGACCAGTTCAATGACTTATCAAGTAAAGATATTTACTACACAAGACTGCCATGTTAATGCTGACTCTAATGCCCAGAACCCAAGATAAGTGGAAGGAAAAAACCAACTCCTGTGACTTCTACAATTATGCCCAGAGATGCACACAAACACTAAAATAAATCATTAAATAATTATCTTTGGCTAAGAGAAAAGATGGAATAGGGGAAGCACTCAACTCCAAGGATTACTGGACACAAACAACATCTTCAGTTAAGTAGGGTACCAGAGCATACATGCAGTCTAGTTGCCGGGGTGTCTGAGGTAAGAGCACTGCTTGAGATCGGTAGTTCAAGGTTCTCTTCCACTGGGCACCACAGTAATATCCTGAGAAAAGAAAGTATGTAAGTAGAAGAATATAGAAGGAACATGCTAATTTATAACTGAACAAGACTCATTCATATTGACTTAAGTTTTAAAATTTTAAATCTTTGCTAATATATGAACCTAATCATTATTATCAAAGCTCTTTCTCATTTTTCCATACTCCATAAAATATGGCCTTGGAGTCACATAGGCACAAGGTTATTGTGTAATTCAAATGCTGATTTCTGTATCCCCCATATCTGGATACGAAATTTTCTTATTGTTGTATAAATTCGGCTCAATAATCCCCTGATATGTCAATAAAACAGCTTACAGCCAGCAACTGAGCAGGAGAGAGAAGAGGGCTGGACTTCCTGCTAGCCTGGGGAGGAGGAGTTAGAGGATTCAGCCAGAGGATTCAGCCTTGCCAGAGGTCCAGGAAACACTAGGAGAGAGAGCTCAGTAGGAAAGCTGCAAAGTGCAGTTATCTGGGATGTACGCTAGGGATTAGAAATTTTTATTTCTAAAACAGATTATACCAGAGGGTTACGTCTAGAGTAATAACTGCTCAGTTCTTGTGCTGTGAAGCTTATTATAAACAAATATAAAGAGTCCCAATTATTTGTATGATAACTGGGTTAAGAGTGTAACTAAGAGAAACCAACACAGTTACATAAAAATAACTGTAACAAAGTCATTTATGGGCCATAGTAGTTTTCCATATAATTCATGATAAATACATGCAAACACACATCATCATCATCACAAATATAATGTTGGCATTTATAAAGCTAGGTTTTCTATTTCTTTATTTCCTTGCCATATAGAAGCGATTTGTCTGTGTCATGTAGTCATATACACACAACTTGTGCTCATGCAAAGTCAGTGTCTCCTTTCCAATTCAACTGACAGTTTTTAAGAACTGGTAGATAGGAGATGGTAACGTGTGGTTTGCCAGACTTGTGGACTAATTGTAAATAAAATGGCTGCTACATGAGACATTTCACTTTAGCCATTTCTCAAGCATTCTTTGCCTACCAAATGAACACAACAGCTGCCATCCCTGCTGCAGTCCAGCTTAACATTGCATTCTAAAATACAATGAAACTGGTCAATCTTACTCTTTGTTGATGTTCATCAAAATATTAGAGATACAGAAAAGAATAGTAAAGGTATGTATTAAATTTTAAATAGTCAGTTTGACGCCTCACATATATTTTTGGAAATACTTGAAGTTAGTCAGGAAACAGTGTCCTAGTACTTCAAGCACCAAAGATGCCAATCTATCAGCAGCAAGTGAACAGCAAGTCAAACCAGAAAGGTAGAAGATGGATCAGATTGCATATTGCCTTTTCATCTACTTACGGCTTGGACTTTTGCTATGATAGCATTGCAGAGTCCTTATGATTTCTGGAGGAGCATGAAAGATGACACTCAGTGAGTACTCAGATGGAGAATGGTTCAGTTTAGATAGGGTGTGGTGAATGATAAAGCAAAGGTAAACCTCTGGAAAGCTCTTGCAGAAATCCTATCCAGAAAGCATTGCACCTAAGACCAAAAAAGTTGTGTTAGAGATATGAGGCCATCTGATTTTATACATCTCCTATGGGCATGACAGGAGAATAGGAATAGGATTTTGAAACATTAAGATTGACATATAAAAGAATCCAGTTGGCGGGGATGTTAAATGAAATCTTTTCTCACATGGGCTTTTTTTTTTTTCCTGAGAAAGAATGCAGGAGCAAAAAAAGCCTGACATCACGTAAATTTGGAAAATCCAATGTAGCTGTAAGTAATCCATAGCAAGCCAGGCAGCTACCCGCCTCTTCTTGCTTTGTTCTTTCTCTCTTAGAACCTCCAAAATCATCTATATTTCCTATAAATAAGGTAGCGCCTTCTTATGTAACTATTCACACATTTCCATACAATTTTTTTTTTCTTTTGGAAAGAGGCAGAAGAATCTAGAAACTTCCGAATTTTCCTTTAAACAAGTCAGTCCTTGAACGTGGTAGGCAGCAACAGAGATTTGATTATTCATCACATTGCTTCTGTGTTCTTGATATTTATCCTTATAACCAGAGAAGTGTGGCTCCCCTTCCTATTCAAAGAAGCTTCATTTTGCATCAGGAGGAAACTGTAACCTAAGGCTCACATTCTGTCTAAACGGAAAAAATAAGTTACATTGAGGTGCCGAGCCCCGAGTGGTACAGCTACAAGTAACACCTCCATCCAAGGCTTGGTAGACATCGCGGGGCAGTTTGTAAGGGGGTAAGATCATAAGAGCCAGAGACCCAGCAGGCCTGCTATGAGACAGGGTCTTCCAATATTCTACACATAGCAGGGAAGCTACACACACAAGATTTCAACAATATTGTCGCCTAAACAGGTGAACGATGACAATTCCATTTGACATGTCAACTAGGTTGAGGAAAATGTCACAATGGTAATAGTAATTAAATTGGAATAGAAGTTCAAGAAGAGTTCATGATTTTAAGTGGGAGTTGGTGGGGAAGTGGGGAAAGTTACAATGGGTAGAAATTATGGAAATACAGTACTCATGCATGAAAGTCTCAAAAACTCTAAAGTTAAATTAAATAAAAAGAATGTTGACTATTCATTGCATTCTGTTTGTTAGAAAATGAAGAAATGTTAACCAGAACAACAACAGAAACCTAAATAGTTCTTATGGATTTCATACACTTCTAACATGAAACCAAAGAATAGGATAGCAACTTCCTTATAAAGAACCACATCAAAGATAGTAAAAACTCAGTAAACCGTTTGTTTATGTGTCGGTGTCTCTGTGTATGCACACCTGATTCACGTTTCATCTTTCCTTGCAATTTATTTTTCTTTGACTTTTTCATGCTCCTGTGGATGATGACAATAGTATCCTCCTACATGTCTTTGAAAAATTTGTATGTAAATGACACTCACCTCTCATTTCTTTTAAATCTAATCAACAGTTCTTTGTTAGTGCATGTTTAGTTCAGGAAATAGACCAGCTGCTTGCGAGACAAGTTGTTAGGAACCAGCTAGCCGGGGTCACACACTACTCAGAAATCCTATAGTAGGTGATGAGAGTTGTAGCCCTAAAGCGTCAGTGGCCTTGGGATCAGCCTACAGACTCAGAAGCTCATAGCTCCGAGTGGTGAGAAGTGGAGGCTTTTTTGTTTGTGTTTTGTTTGGATTTTTTGTTTATTGAAAATGGATACTTTCCTCATACAACACCTCTTGATTATAGTTTCTCCTCCCTCTTCTCTTCCTAGTCCCTGACACTTGCCCTCTCCTCCAGATCCATCCCTTTTTTGTCTCTCATTAAAAACGAACAGGCTTCTAGGAGATAACAACCAAACATGACAAATAAAAACTAAGATAAAATGAAATCCATCACACCAAGGATGGACAGGGCAACCCAGCGCACGGAAAAGAGTCGGAGACCCACTCGATCACTCCCTGAGGCATACCGTAAAAATACGAAGCTGAAAGCAACAGTATATATGCGGAGGACCTGTTGCACACTGTGAGTCCTATTCTTCCTGCTTTAGTCTTTGTGAGCTCATATAATCCTCCCTTAGTTGAATCAGAGAGCCTTGTTATTCCAATGTCCTCCATCTCCCTGGCTCTAACATTCATTCCACCTCCTCTTCCTGAGCTTTGAGGGAAGGATTTGATGGAGAAATCCCAATTAGAGCTGTGTGTTCCAGGTTCTCTCTCTCTCTCTCATAGCTATGTGTCTCTAAGTTCTTTTTTTGAAAAAAAAATAATTCTTTTATTTTTTTAATATTACAGTTTATTTACTTTGTATCACAGCTGTAGCTCCCTCTCTCCTTCCCTCCCAATCCCACCCTCCCTCATCTCCTTCTTGCCCCTTTCCAAGTCCACTGATAGGGGAGGACCTCCTCCTTTTTCATCTGACCCTGCTTTATCAGGTATCTTCAGGACTGGCTGCAAAGTCCTCCTCTGTGGCCTAGCAGGGCTGCTCCTCCCTTGGGGTGTGTGTGTGTGGGGGGGGGGGAGTCAAAGAGCCAGCCATTGAGTTCATGTCAAAAATAGTCCTGTTCCCCTTACTAGGGTACCCACTTGGTTACTGAGCTACCACGGGCTGCATCCGAGCAGAGGTTCCAGGTTATATCCATATATGGTCCTTGGTTGGAGAAACAGTCTTATAAAAGACCCCTGTGCCCAGATATATTTGGTCCTTGTGGAGCTCCTGTCCTCTCCAGGTCATACTAACTCCCACTTCTTTCATATGATTCCCTGCACTCTTCCCAAGGTTTGGTTATGTTCTAAGATTGAAGGCTTTCTGCCTTGAGATTTGATTACCATGACCATGGCCAAGCACTGGCCAGATGGCTTAAGTGTCAGCTCTTAGAAGCAGATAGCAACAGCAGCAGTGCCAGCTTGTTCCCATTTGTGATAGCTAACCTTGAGTTTTCAACTTGACTGAATTTGGAAATACATGAGAAACAATGCTGGGTATACCTGCATGATCTTTATTGAATTTGACATGAGTTATAATCACATAGCAGACAATTCCTAGGCATATCTTTGGGAGTTTGCAGAATGAGTTGAAGTGGGAAAACCCACCTGAACGTGGGTGGCAGCATTCCTTGGACTGGGGTTGAGCAGATAAAAATGATAAAGTCAGCTGCACAGTAGCATTCATCACCCAGTGCTTCCTGCCTGCAGATACAATATAAGAAGTTTGCAGCATCCTCCTGCCAGTATGCCTGTCCTGCGATGAATATACCCTCACACCCTAAGTTGCCTTTGTAAGGGTTGTCATAACAACAAGAAAAGTGACTAACATAGTCGTTAAGGATGTTTCCAGAGACGTTATCTTAGGAAGGAGTCGCTTCCTCAGTGTGAGTGGCTCTGGGACCTACGCTGGGGTCCAGTGCAAATAAAAAGAAAATGTACTGTAGTGGAACGCAAGCATTCGCTTCTCTTTGCTTCCTGACTGCAAATGAAGTGGGACCAGCTGTCTCATGTTCCTAATGGCACCCCAGCTACACTGGATTTTACCACTATTAAATCATGAGTCAAAAATATGTTTTCTGGAGTTGCATTTGTTGGGTATTTTGTTCCAATAATGAGAACAACAATTACAACCTATCTTTTAACAGTAGCAGCTGTTGGGCCTTTGGGCACCAGGACTCATCCCTTAGGCAAATCTTTCAGTGACTAGATTCATAGTACTTGTTTTCAGCTCTTTATAGTCCCATGCCTTCTCTGTGCTTCACTTTCCTTCATCTCTCCTGCCTTTGTTTCTCACATTTCTGTGCCTGGTTGATTTCTATGACTTTTCAGCCATAATCTTGCTACTATAGCTAATGCCACTGCTGCTGTCATTTGCGGCAACTGCTGTTGTTGCCCCTATATCCTATTTGCTCTGCCAGCTCGGATCACTCTACCTATGGTACACATCACACATAGACAAGTAAGACTATTGGGAAGTTTTTATTTCAGTAAAGGAAGATGTCTCTTAGCTGACTTGAACACCAAGCCTGCAAACGCAACACCGTGTTTTTGTGAATCAAAGCACAGTTCCACCAATCACAGGTTGTACATACGAACCAATCTAGGTCTTGAGTTACCACCAATGAGCTTCCTGATGAGCCATCTGGTGCACTGATCTCTCCTTGGCCCTAATAAGCAGGTTCATTAGGGATTCTCTGAGGCTTGCCCTTCCAAGGCCAGTGCAGTTGGCCTGGAATAGTCAGAACTGAAGCAGGGACTCTTGCAAACTGTATTCTGTCAGCCACTACATGGTTGTAGTACTTTCCTGAAGATGCTGCAGGTTGTCAGAGTAATTTTAGTCTCCAATATAGTCATTCGGTTATGCTGGCAGTCCAATATTTGGCTAAGGAACTGCTTCTCCATTTGAGGTAATCAGGCATAAGAAGATACACTGGTTGAATAAATGGCCCCAACATTTGCATTAATTATTGATTGTCCTGGAATATATACAACAGAGAAAATAACGTGAAATTAACATTCTTACTAAGTTGCAACACAGTTTTGTTTGTTCAAGAGATACATCTGGTCCATCTTACAGTCATTTTGGAACGTACTAAGACAGTGATATAAGCATGACTTCATGGTTAAAGCTCTCTGCATGGGCGAATGGCTGTTATAGATAAAAATGTGAGCTTTAAATATATAAAATGTATATATGCCTATCAGATAATCTTAATGCTGAAATGAGCTTAAATAAGATGTGAAAGCTTCAAAAATGTTTTGGTTCAGTTAGCATTAGTTATGTGGCTAAATAATGAAAATAGCAATTTTGTTAATTTAAAAAATAATTACTTAATAAATTGGCCACTCAGCAATAGCAAGTAAATATTATTATTTTATTAACATAGGTTCAGAATCTCTGCACAAAGAAATGAAACAACCTGATTTGGTGGAGAGAATTAATTTTAAACTAATTTTGATACAAAAACATTTTCCTTTCAAAAATTAAATAAAATTTTATTTGAATTAGTGAAAAGTGCAAAGCAATGGGAAGAAAATGAAGGGGACAGTTCACCTTCAGATAAATGCTTTTCTCACCAAAATTATTCAGGAAAATCATAGTAAGGATGAACTGAGCCAAGGAAAGTGTAACGGGGAGAAAGGCATCCATTTTGCTCTACTGTTAGGCCTTGGCCTTCCATACATTTTCAGCGAAACAGTAAACTCTAAGTCTTGAGAAAACTATACAGATTTTTAGCAGCAGGCCATTAAATTCCCTGACAGGCCTTGACAGCTTTCTCACACTCTGAGAGAGGTAGGCAAATACCTAGAATAATTAGATTACATGCTCCAGTGGGATGATATAAAAAAAAAGAATATTTTCAGAAGAACTAGTCATGATGTTCAAACAATTTTGATTTTTAAAGTTCTCAGAAAACTGAAGATGACATGTCACAACCAAACTTCTACATATCAAAGAGATTGTAACTTTAGTCTATTTCTATTCAAATCAAGTCACAGAAAAATAATGAAAAGTCAAATTGTTAGCATTCATAGAAGTCTGATTAAGCACCTAAAATATAATACCTGTGAAGCAAAATTCAGGGGAGATGATGTCCTGCAGCAGAAATAGACAGGTATGTGTGCGCCTCCAGGGAATTACAGCCAGCTCCTGTGTCTCAGCATGGCATAGCTCTATAGATCTGCATTCTCAGAGTTCAAGAGGCTGATGCAGGAGGATCACAAGTTCCAGCATAGCTTTGATTGAAGAGTAAATTCCAGGCTTAATGACAGTTCAAGACTATGTCTAAAACATTATTCCTAGTAACTTCTCATGTTTAAGATGATATTGTCATGCTTTGGGGATATAACTTTATGTCAGTAGATTCCAGAATAAGTATATTGCAAATAGAACATGTAAAAATATCAGCATGTAAAAAAAATAATTAGATGCATTGAACTGTCGAGTGACTGAATTCAATACTGAGATATTCAAAAGTATGGAAAATCATTTTGAAAATACTAAGATGTAAGAAATGTCAATTTTAAATTAATACCTGTCATCTTTAATTTATTACCTTTAATAACTGCATTGACTCCTTTTATTCATGTGCTATCTAATAAATTTCCAGTAACACTTCTGATGCTCATTATTTATTAGTGAGAACTCATTTTAAACATTGCTTGAAAAAGGAGCATCTGTACACTACAGATTTCATATCAAGCATTTTAACACATTCAAAACTTATATATAACAGCTAATGTATTATTAAAATAGAAATAGATTTTAAATTGTTTCAAATTTTCAATTGGCAGAGGAACCAAGCTGATTATTTATATATTTTTTCTAGTTAATTCAATCGATCCTATTATCATTATAAATAATAAATTCATGTGCAGTTTTCCCAACTTTCGCAAACTAATTGTTGACATGAGGAAATACAGTACAAGCCTTGGATGCACCCCAGACTCTGCCATAAAATGGGAGACCCTGAAACAAAACAGGATTACAAATTACTTCATTTGTAGGAAGTATTTGCACCCTAGAGACATTGAGAATAAGTACTATAACAAAGAAACAACTAATCAGATATGTACTTACAGTAGACATATTCATTAGATCCTGTAAGTATGTGAATATGTGTACTCTAAAGAGAAGAACAACAAAAAAAGAAGATTAAGATGATATGGATAAAAAGAAAACTTTGCATTTAATCCACCCATGGTCGAAATTTAGAAAACAAGTGATCATGGACTGCTCAGCACCAATTTACATTTACAGCACATCCCCCACAGCTAAGGCTTAGATAACATAGGAGGAGAGAGTGGAGCCAGAGGAACCAGAAGTCTACAGTGAGACTATGTCTCCTAGAAATGACTTGGAGGGTATACCCATAATACATCAACAGCATGGCATCCTAAACAAGACAAGAACAACTACCACACCAATAGACAGGCATATGTGGAAGGCAGGCATCTCAGAGAACCCCATCCCATAATAACCACAATGGCTGCTTCATGTATTATCTGATAAAATTCCCATCTCAATTATGATGTTCATTATTAATCACCAGGAATCTCATTTTAAACATTTCTTGAAGAATATCTTTTCAAGATGTATGCTGTCAGTGTGTGTGTGTGTGTGTGTGTGTGTGTGTGTGTGTGTGTGATTTAAAAAGTGGTCATGAATTTGAGGGGTGAGGAGGGTGTGAGAGGAGTTGAAAAGAGAAGGGGTAAATTATATAACTGTATTTTTAATTGCAAAAACTAAATTTAAAAAAGAATTCAAATTTACATAACTTAGGCAAATCCTTGGCAAATTGGTTGAGTTTAGTCATTTTGACACTAAAAGCACAGTGTTCTCGGACTCATTACAAAACTACTCATTAAAAACTACATGAGACTAAACATGTCCTTTTAGCTTAACAAGGAAGAGTCTTCCCTGGTTTTGTCAAGGAAAAGTTCCATGTAACAGGCTGAGGGTTGGGAAGGATGGAAAATTTGATGTTAAGTGTAAGGAAATATTTTTTTTCTCTGAGTATTGTCCAACTAATGGATATTTGCTCCTACAGGTATCAGCCATTGCATAGTAGCCTTGGTTCTAAAACAAAACAATTCTCTCGGCTCTTAATGAACTTCGTAGAAGAATGTGTTTAAATACTGAGGGGAAGTGAGTGATGAGGAAAACACAAACGTATCCTGGGTGGATGTATGTAATCTTACTGTGCTGCAGGTGAGATTGTCACTAGCTGGGTAGAGGCTTTGTTTGATGTCAGACGAGAATTAGAGGAGGAGTTCCTTATGAACCAACAGCAAAGCTCTTTACAGAAAAGAAGCACAGCAGTTTACCTCACAGACTGGGAGTTTGTAAACAAAACTGTGCATTTCACTTATGGAAGAGGGTTTGGTTTTTCTGGGCACGGGGGACTTTGAATATGCACAAGCCACTTACCATGAGCTTCAAAGTATGCCTGTGTTACAGCTCCTTCCACCCCTACAGGATGTTAACCTGTTACTATAATGAAGCTACAACTAGCAAGAACAGTCCTCTTGGCCAGTATGCCACCATTTTGGTTGCTGGTGTTTGCTGGTTCTTGTTAACCTTCTCCTTTCCTGCTTGCTTATTGCCTAGGATGTTGCCTCCTGGCCCTCCGCTGGAATAAGGGGAGTTTCTTCTGCTTCCTTTTAGAACCAAAGTGCACAGGATCCAAATTCCATATAGTGGGCTAAACTTTTGCAGGCGGCTGACATGGCTGGCAGAATGGGCCTGAGTCTTACTTATTATGTTATTCTATCAGACAGTCCATGAATTCCGCATCAGTTGTCATTCCTGCTTCATTTATGTTTTATGAACACAGGTGTGGGGAAGGAAAAGGAAGCTGTAGAGCATAATGGCGAGGTTCCTCAGCTTACCTGAAAATAGCACAAATGTCCCCAAACTGCTATAAAACAAATGACATTGTTATCCTTATTTACTTAAAGAGAAAATGGAAATCGGCTGGGGCCATCGCTGGGACAGGAGAGTTTCCCAGGAGTCTATAGGAGTGAGATTCCAAGCAGTGGGCGATATGAAAGCTGAAGTAGCCACCTCCGATAGCCAGGTGGGACTTCCAGTGGAGGGAGGGGGACCCTCACCCACCCATTAAACTTTGACCCAGAATTTGTCCTGGCTACAAGACGTCTAGGGATAAAGATGGAGCAGAGACAGAGGAATGGCCAACCAATGACTAACCTAACTTGAGATCCCCCCCATTGGAGAGGGCCAACCCCTGTCACTATTAATGATTCTCTGCTAGGCTCGCTGAAGGAGCCTAGCATGACTGTCTTCTGAGAGGCTTCATCTAACAGCTGATGAACACTGATGCAGAGACACCACCTACATAGCAAAGTTAACCGGGGGATGGGGGGGGGGATCAAAAGTTGCATTTGAATGCCTCTATTGGCTACACGGTTTAAGTCTCTTATTTTGGGTTGTGAGGCCGGCCTTGAACGTCTGAGCCGCGGCTCCAGTCCTGGGATTCGGGGATTTTGCAATCCGGTCCTGCTCCCCCTGGACAGAAGAAGGAGCTGGGAGCGCCTGGGATGCCGTGACCGCCGTGGCGGGGCTCAGCAGACGCTCCGCGCTCCGCCGCCACCCCGGGTTCAGAGGGTGAGACCTCGGCTGGAGTCGGCGCGGTCGCGGTGGAGTACGCATGCGTGAGCTCCGCGGCGGCGCAGCGCGTGACGTCACGGGCGCGCCGGGCCCCGCGGCTTCCTAGCTTGGCGCGGGTTTCGCTGGTGAGCGAGCCGAGAAGCTTTGGGTTCGCGGTGGGTGCGAGGCGGTGCGGCCCTGTTTAACTCTCTCGAGGACCGTTCAGCTCACCATTTGCTGAAGCTTTAGTACGCACGGTTAGTGTTAGCCGAACCCTCGTGCCTCTCAGTGGTTTCGGGGTGGGTGGGTCCAGGCGTGGTAGTTACACAGCGGTGCCAGTGTGCTCGGATGAACATCAATTGCCGTTTCTCTCACGGTATTTACGAGTTCGAAGGAGGAGGCAGCCAGTACCCACGGGAATCGGGAAGCATTTGGTGCAGTGTGCACACGCACACATGTTTTCATTGCCAAAGGAATTAAAAACCCAAACCTACATTTACTCCTCCTCCCACGTCTAACATTTTAAAGCACCACGGTGACGTTAGTGAAACTGTCACGTCTTAAAGCTAGCTTTTAGAAGTACTTGAAATTCAGACGCTTCAGTGGAAAGCAATTACGTTTCAACACCTTAGAAACGTGCTGTGCGTTGGTAATTGGGATAGTTATAAAATATGTTCTCTGAACACCCAACTGTACTTTTGATTAAATGTGAGTCCTCAGCAGCACGTTGTCAGCTTCCCTAGTTGAATTTTCGTTGTACATCACTGTGAAACAGAACTACTACGCAAGAGGGGTGCCAGAAGAAAGTTTAGCCACTGACTAAATTACGCAAAGTGGATTTCAGAGCTCTCCAGCCAGATTGTGAGCGCAGTGATGGTACATTCAGCTAGGAAGGCTGTTAGCTCAGAAAACACTTTCCTCCTAAAAGGAGTGCTCATGTTTTATATTCAGTATCTTTGTGAGAGACTGGTTTTTATCTTACCATTACAACTGAGACTGGATATTTCAATGTTATTCATAATTGTCCAGCAGTCACTTAAACATTTAATTGTTTTGTGATACACTAGAATAATTTCCTGAGGTACAAAAATAAATAGCTCTAGTCACCATATTAAAGGTGATCTCTAATTCTGATTAATACTAAGTTTACCAATATGATATGTAAACATGAGATAACTTTTTGGTTTGATATGCTAGATTAGGAAAATTGAACTGGGACTTTCAGGGTGGCAGTGTCTTTTACTGAACCTTCCTTTTTGGCACGAGCAGCCATGTGTATGCCGAGGAATTTGGATGCTGAAGTGAAATTGGGTTAGTTTCATACTAGATGTCAGCAGGAGAATGACATAGCCACTCTGCCTCCTGCACGAAGAATACATGGGCTAGAGAAAGCTTAGAGGGAAAACTCCAGTTAGGCAAGGATAGTACTGCAGGGCTGTGGTTGTAGCAGAGATCTTTGTGATAGTAACTCTTGGTTAGTCCTATATGGGGACCATTCTTCCGAATCTGCAAGTGTCATTATTTTTGCTAGTGTTACTACAACTCTATAAATTCTAATGCTTTAAAACCCATTCTTACTTTTGCTTAGAAATGTTTAAAACGCTCTTTATTTGCTGTTTTTCTTTTCCTTTCAAGGAAAACTCAGTTGCTTCTTCTTAATGCCCTGTGGAGGCACAGTAGCTGTTTTGAAGGTTAGGCTTTAGGTATGTGGTGTCAGCACGTGTCATTTGTGCTAACTTTTTTACTTATTCTCTAGAAATAGGCAACTATGTATTTACATTTCACATGGGGATGGACACATACACGTGAATGGTTTTTAATAGGTGATGTGTTTACAGTAATGTAAACAGACAGTGTCTACGTAAGGAAATGCTGCTTTTCTCTTTGCCAAAGTTTTGCTGTAGTATTCTCCTACTGCCTCTCATTTCTTTTCTTTTACAGGAGGCCTATTTTATTCTTACAGTGAGATTTTTGCAATAGCTAACTGATGTTTGTACTTTGACTAGGGTGACCAAATTATTTTAGTAACCTTCTTTAAATTTTGACTTTAACATATTCTGTATTGTCCTCCTATATAGGGAGAATTCTCTCCTTAGTAATACTCAAGTAATCCTGGATAGGTAGGAAGCATACCTTGGGCATTTAGATACTACCAGTCAGTCACACTTAAAGCCTGTAATTGGTTTGGATAATCTGGACCAGTAAGTGGGATACAAACTATGAACTTTTAAATATTAATACCATCAATAGAATATGCATGTTGTTAGTACTGGGAATACTGTGATAACCAGATTTAATGTTTGCTTCTTGGAATTTACATCATTGAGGAGAGAAGAAATGGAATGAATACTTATAAAATTTGTAATAGCAGATATAAATATCTTGTTAAAAACAAATTAAGCTTTGTAGACTATAAAAACAATGAAATTTCTGAGGAAATCTAATGTATCATATTTGTCAATTAAGAGGGATTGTCAAACAATTGACACTTGTCTTATTTAGTTTTGGGTTTCCGGTAGTTAGATTTAGACATGACTGATAAATGGACTGTAAAGTTCAGACAGGGCAGAAAATAAGCAAGCAGAAGGTACAGTTACGGAATTCATGTGTGAGATCTGCTCAGAGAAGCCATTTGTTTGTTAAGAAAACAAGTACAAATGAGTGTAGCATAATAGGACAGTACCAGTGTTTCAGTCCATAGAGGTCTGTTTCTTTAAGCAATTATGTTTTCTCAGATGTACGTCTTTGTGGGAAAGTGATGGAGTTATCATAAGGATTTTTACAAAGGAAACACACACTGATAATTAGTATCTATCCAGAAAAGATGTCATAAGGATGGCTCTTTTAGTCACTACCCTGCAAGGATAATGAATGTCTTGTGACCCGTGGATTAATCAGTCGTCTTTTTCTTTAATTTCATGGCTGCACATCTCTTCCATGAACTTTTTGCTGATGAGATTTAACAGATGATTTTTTTTTCTATTTTCGTTGCCCTGGAGTACATATATGGCCATTTATCTGTTCTAGTCTCGTTCTGCTGTTGATAGACAGTTGAAGCTTTATATTTTTGGCTGCATCAGACATGCTTGCACATATTTTTAGGAGTATGCATTTCTGTTGACCATACATAATAACTATTAGCGGCATTAGTGTGTTTGAGGCCGTCCATATACTTGCTGTTACTAAGTTTTGTCAGTGTGTATGCCTGCTCACATTTCTGTCAGTATTTTTTTGAGAATTTGGATGACTTCTACAATATCATCAGCGTATTGTATTTTTCAGGCTTTAAGTGTGTATTGTTTAAAAGCGTATGGTTTAACAACAGTTTATATATGACTAGGACTGTGAGAAACCTCCTTTGACATGATCCTGACTGTGTTCCAAAGTCCCAGCAGGTGCCATAGCTAATGGTGTGGTACTTTAACCTTTCCCTGAGGTCAGCAATGTAACCTAGGTACTCATTCTATTTCTCGTCCAAATAGTCTCTGTTTACTAACGAATGACAGAAAGACACCAGAAAAAGAACCACTTGGACTGCTGTTAGGGATGAAGGACACTGTGAATGTGAAAGCAGTCTGTGGAAATGTAGACATTTTCCCAGAGTGTCAGTAGCAAATCATTAATCCTTTCAAATGATATTTTATTGATAAATATACCTGCTTTTATTATTGGACTCTGTCGGATTGAGCAAATGCCTTCACATCTTAATTCACTGAGAGTTCCTTCTTAATTGGAAGTTGGGTTTTGCTAAAGACACTCATTCACCTTGAATGCTGATAATCAGTTCTCTTGATTTAGCATACAAATATGTAGTTTACCTTGAATGTTTTTTTTTTTCTTTTAAAACTAACTTGCATTTTTAGGAAAACAATTGGTTTTGATATAGTCTTGGGTTTGGTTCTTTAACACTTAGCTACAGATGTTTGCTTCTACATTACTAAGGGTAGTAGTTTGAAGCTTCGTGTATATATGGTGATACTCTCTGTAGCTCTCATGAAAAGGTTGTTAGTGGCCCTTCCCCTTCACTTTATGAATAGCTTGGAAAATGATTATGGCTGCCTTAAATGTTTGTGAACATTTAACGTAAGCCACAGTAAAGCCAATTGTGCCCAGTGACAGCTTTTAAAAGGATTGATTGATTGATTGATTGATTGATTGATTGATTGATTTTGCAGTGTTTTGCCTTCACGCCAGAAGAGGGCACCAAATCTCACTATAGATGGCTGTGAGCCACCATATGGTTACTGGGAATTGAACTCAGGACCTTTGGAAGAACAGCCAGTGCTCTGAACCTCTGAGCCATCTTGCCAGCCCGCCCAGTCACATTTTTGTGGGGGAAATGTTAACAGTAAATGCCATCATTGTGGTGGTGATCAGGCTCCTCCAGTTTTACCTGCTTTGTCTTGAGGGAACGTTTGGCAGTTTGTATTTCTAAAGGAAATTATCCTTTTCATTAATGTTGACCAATATACCAGTGTAAAGTTGTTCTTGTTGCATTTTAATGTTGGTAAGATTAGTAGTGATACCTCATTTCTAGCTTTTGTATTCATAATTTTCTTTTTCCTGGTTGTTTCTGGCTAGAGGCCTATTTGCTATATTGCAGGTGTCAGCTTTTTATGTCATTAACATTCTATATTTTCCATTTTAGCATAGTACTTTCTTCTGTGTTAATCTGTTAACTCTGTTCAGTACACCATTAGCTTCCATCATAATTTTCAACAAGAACTTTCCACGGTATCTTTCACACCTCCTTTTTTTTTGTATTTCCCTCTACTTTGATAATATTTAATTGATATTAAATCTTTTCTGCTAGTTTTCTTGTCAGTCATTTCTGAAAATTTTGACATTCCTCTTTTAAGCATTTTACTTTTTTTATTTTATGTGTGTGGATGTTTTGCCTTTGTGTGTGTCTGTGCAGCACATGTGTGCCTGGTACTCTGAGAGGCTAAAGAGGGTATCAGGTTTTCTGGACCTGGAGCTCCAGATGATTGTGAGCCACCATGTGAGTGCTAAAAATCAAACCCAGGCACTATGGCGGAGATGCCAGTGCTTATAACATCTTAAGGCTGAGCCTTATCTCCAGCCCACTTTCATGTTTTTAGTTTGAACATGGGTTTGTTCAGGTGATGCCTGTGCTTTCCCACTGCGCTGCAGCCACAGCCCTGCCCACTTGTGCTAGAATTTCAGTCCAGACAGACTGAAATTACGGTCCCCTTGCTTTAGTCTCTCAAGTACTAGAATTGTAGACATGTGTTATTTCACTGTGCCCGATTTCTGTTGATTTCGTTTAACCCATTATATGTCTTTATTATTTTTTTGTGTCCTTCAAGTACAAAGATTTAAATTATTTTCTTTGTAATTATATTTCAAAAGAACTGCTTCTGAAAATATACTTACTAGTTTTATATGGGTAAAACTTGTATTTAATAGGTTTATCTATATGTGTATGGAGTTTTTATCAACTGACAAAAAAATCAAAAGTCAACAGTGCTGTATTACTTTTGAAAAATTAGTAAACAGCTACAAAAGTTTATGTTAAAGTGGCAGGATAATTTTATAATATAATTTTATATTTATATTATAAAACAATTTTAATTTATTGTTTTAAGATAGGTGTAAAGTTATTAATGATATTCACTTACAGATTCATTTTTGATAATTTGCTAAATATGTTTTACGTATGTAAAAGATACCTAAAAATGATGCTATTAAATTTGCAAAAGTCTGAAGAGTATGTAACTTGGCCATGTATATAAAGGTATGGTTTCTCCTTTCACTTCATTTCAATATTTAGTATTCAACGGAAGCACTAAATGTACATTTCCGTTTTTCCTTCAGTTAAACTAAATGTAATTAGGAGTTACTGTATTTTATAACTCAGTATGCTCGTAAGATTCTTAGTTATTTTAAAAATGCATGCCTGCCATACCGTTAGCCAAATAGTAGTCAAGGTAAAGATACAGCATATGAATAGTATTCGAGACTGAGTAGGAGTACTCCCAAACAGAGTTGTAAAAAATGTAAAAAAAAAAATTATTGCAACATATTACCGTAATTGAATAAAGGGGAAACATGCATGGAATGGTTATATCAGTTGATGCAGAAATCATGTATTTGACAAATCTCAGCACTTTTCATGATAGTAAAATTCAGAAAGTTAGAAGGATACTTGCTTGTTATGATAAAGAACATTTATGAAAAATAAAACTACATGTTCAGGAATATAGAGGTCAAAGGACAACTTGTGGAGTTGTCCTCTCCTTCCACCATGTGGTCCCTGCAATCAAATTCAAGTGGTCAGGCTTGGCATCAGCTTCTTTAGCTGCTTGATTCACTTGCCAGCCTTCATTATGCAAACTTTTAAACATGTACAACCAGTGAGAATTCGTTAGCAAGTAATCATGCATTGGTCACCTGATTTGAGCAATGTATTAGAGTTCTCTAGAGGAAGAAAACTGACAGAATGTAGATTATTTGCTTACACTGTAGAGGCTGGATGGTCCTCACAATGGCTGTCTACATGCTGGAGAGACTGAGAACCCTGTAGCTCTTCTGTTTGCTGAGTGAGAGCTGACAGTTTTCTGGAGAGCCTTTGGAAGACTCAAGAACCTGGGATCTGATGTCAGTAAAGCTCAGCAGCAGCAGCAGGAAAAAAAGGTAGGCAGCAAAGCTACATTGCTTTTTCCTTGGACCTTTGGATTTCTCTGTGAATCTTAGCTGGAGTGTACCAGAAGAGTTTCTCTCTATGGCTACTCAGTCCTGGAAATGTCCTCAAAGACCTTCCCAAAGGCATGTGTGTTACTTAATAGATTCCAGATCAATCAGCCTGATAATCAAAGGCAACAATCACAGTTTTTGGTCACTTTATTTTATCTTTTGAGTACTCAACTGAATTGAGTGTGTTATATATTACGTTAAGGTAAATTTTATGAATTATGAAATTTAAACCATATTTCAGGATGCAGAATAGACTCATTTATCCATGCATGTACAAATGTTTATGCCATAGGACCATTAGGCTAAGTATTCACCTCAATGTTTAAAAAATTTACTTGTTTTTGTCTGTGCCTGCATATGTACCTCATGCGTGGGATTGGAATCTTGCGTGTTTATGAGCTGCCTGATGTGGGAGCTGAGAACAGAACTGGGCCCTCTGTAATACAGAGCAGCAACCTGTATCATCTCTCCAGCCCTTTCCCATCTAGCTTTTAACAAAAAGCATATGAAACTGTAGGCATAAGGCTATTGTATACTTCAAATGCTGATTTCTGTATCCCCCATATCTGGTTGCAACCCTTGTTCTGAGAATTTTCTGTCTTAATGGTATATAATCTCTGCTCCCCAATGGTCCCCTGCTATGTCAATAAGGCAGATTACAGCCAATCACTGAGCAGGAGAGAGAATAGAGCTGAACTTCTTATCAGCCAAGGAAGGAGGAGTTAGAGAAAAAGAAGTGGGGTATTCAGCCACGGCAGATGTCCGGGAAGGCTGAGGAGAGAGAGGAGCTGGAGCAGAAAAGTTACAAAATGAAAGTATCCTGGGATGTAGCCTAGAGGGTTAAGAATAGAGTAATAACCGCCCAGTACTTGTGAAGCAAATTATAAACAAATATAAAGAGTCTCAGTTATTTATATGGTAGCCGGGTTAAGAGAGAACTAAGAGAAACCAATACTGTTTTATGATATTAACCGTAACAGAAAACATTTATGTCTGTATCAGTCTATGGTTCTTCCTAATTTGGGGGTATATATACACAGTCATAATTCCATATTATAATATAAATAATTTAACAATAATTCCTTTATATGATCAAATTTCAAGTGAGACCATTCCCACGGTTATTTAATAAATTGTTTTTCAGTGTGTTTTCTTCTACCAGAATGGAGTGTCAAAAATGAAACTCATTTTGGGGGTTTTGTAGTAACTGAAGGACTATCCTACATGATGGAAACTAAAACTAGTATTAGTGGCACTGGCACAGGATAGATGATTGTCCTCCTGTTTGTGTGCGGTAGTGGGTGAAGAACTTGGTTTGCATTCTGCCTCCATGAGTGCCTGTGTACCAGAAGAAGGCACCAGATCTCACTATAGATGGTTATGAGTCACCATGTGTTTGCTAGGAATTGAACTCAGGACCTTTGGAAGAACAGCCAGTGTTCTTAACCTCTGAGCCATCTCTCCAGCTCGGTTTTCAGTTTTTTGAGTCAACAAAAATGCCCATAATAATTTCTGCTTTCTGTGTTCTCAATTTGAATTTTCTAAAATGCTGACTATCATTTTCCCTACCATTTTCTAGGTCAAGCAGATATTTGAGTAAGAATCAGTTGTTCTTTGGTATTATGTGTTTCCTATAAATTTATTCATTTTTATATTTCTGTATATGTAATTTTTATGCTTGAAAATGTTTTTAGTAAATAGTAAGCATGAACCACCAGGGATTTTCATGTATATGTATAAGCACAGGCGCAGTGTGTGTGTCTGTCTCTGTGTTTGTCTGTGTCTATGTGCCTGTGGCTGTGTTTACATTAGAATTTAGAAAGGGGTCTGGGAGTTGATGAGGAAGAGAGAGTGGGGTTGGGAGGGAATTAGGGAAGAGGCTACAGCTGGGATACAAAGTGAATAAACTGTAATTAAAAAAAATTTAGAACTGACAGACCTGATACATTATACAATTTTAAAGTTTTGGCTAAAATCTTATTTTCATTTATAGTGTATTGCTCTGAGGTCAGCTGAAAGCAAAGTACTTTTTACTTTCATGAAAATGACTTATTAGTGAATGTGTTTGTTGTGTTCCTAAGTGCCCAGCACATGCTGGGGAGAAGTAAAAGCTTCAGTGAGATGGGAACTTCACGGATTTAACTGTAACGAGCTGTGGTTACTTGGCATTGTCATGTTTTGTTTTTATTGGGAAAAAGTAATTGGATAGAATAGTATTTTGGTAAGTCTGTGGGTGAAATGCTTAGTCTCAGTTGTTTTAGTTGTTTAGTGTAGAGATTTAAACATCCTCATTGAATTGAATTTGCAAAACAAAACAACAATAGACAGATTAAGAGGAAACACTCACTGGTTTTAACAGTGTTCACAGTCTTAAAGATGCCACACGTAAAGGCCGGAGATTGAGACTGAATGTGCTCGTCTCTTGTCCAAGACATTTAGTACTCCATTAAAAGTGTCACTAGCAAAGAAAATTTGTCTGAGAAATAGTTAACACAAAGTTGCCTGCACTCTTAGTACAGTTTTGGATTGTCATTCTCTTCCTCTGTGGCTGATATTTGGCCAATGTAGTTGCTATAAGGAGATTGAGAGGGGTTGCTACTTTGCCCCTCCTTCTTACTACCTACATTTTCATTCGATCTTACATACTTACCATTTTTAAAAAGGATTTTTAATTGTGGAAATTTGTGTCTGTGTGAGTAGGTATGTGTACCTGAGTGCAGACACTCGTGGAGGCCAGAGCAACATGTTGGGGCCCCTGGAGCTAACTGCAGATACCGGTGGTTGTGAGTGCGTGACATGGATCATGGGAACCAAACTTTATACCATTATAGATAATTTGAGCATTGTTAAATGTATAGTTAGCTGTATTTGAAAGACTGTGGTCACATTGAAAGTAACATACATGGAAATATGTCTTCTCGGTTTTTTGTTTTGTTTTTCAGGGTTTGGATCAATTTGTAAGAGAATTTTCCACAGAAGCAATGTCTTTGGTAAGGTGATATTTAATCTATAGTGATATCCACTCATTTAAGCATATGCTTCATATTTTTTTGATTTTAAATTAGCCTACAGTAAATCAGCTTTTACATGGGTGCCATTCCAGTGGAAAACCAGTATCTTCTCTTTTTATAGGATGGCGTTGCATTATAGTTCTGTATTTACATTAACAATTTTTTGCCTATATTATCAACTAATATCTTCATAAGCTGTACATATGGTGAAAACCAAGTCTTACTTTAAGAAAACATGCAATTTTTATTAAACTATAGGCAAACTCATTTTTTTCAGCTTGTATTACAGCAGGTTATTTTATGCTGAGTTGTGATTTAACAAGTTGTTTTTAAAAAGATTTCCATACTTTTTAAAGCAATTTTCCTCTGGTTTATAAAATTTGTAATCTATTAGCAGTAGGAAAGTTGCCATTTTTGCAGGTTGGATAATTACAGCTGAATGTAACAAGAAAGGAGGCAATACATTAATAACATTTAATAAATGTGTTCTACCTTTATTTATTTATTATTACTGTTTCTGTGTATGTGTGTATGACTGTATGAGTTTATGTATACCACTTCCGTGCAGGTGCACACAGAGTCCAGAAGGCATTGCATCTTCTGGAATTGGAGATATAGATGTTTGTGAGCCACTCAATATGGGTGCTGGACACCAAACCTTAGCCCCATGCAAGAGCAATAAGCCATCTTAAACTACTGTGTGTGGACACAGGAAGGACATGTAAATACCAGCAGTTGATGATCAGATGTCTTATTTATCACTGTCCACTGTACATTCTAAAACAGGATATCACACTAAAACCCTGAGTTTGCTAACTCTAGCCTAGGTGGCCAGCTTGCTCCTGGGTCCTCCGTCTGCTTCCAGAGTGCTATGATTACAGCTGGGCCGCCAAAGCCACCCAGTGCTTACGGGGTGTTCCATTCCTTACATGCATTGACCAGTGTGTCGGCTGCTGAGCCATCTCCCCAGCCCTGCTAGGCACATGTTCATCCTTCAGGCATAATTGTCTGGATTTCTGTCGGCTGCTTTAAATTATATTTCATTTAACCCATTTTTTTAGGGGTGGGGTTTGTTTTTGTTTGAGGAGAGGTTATGGTACTGTTTTCTTTGGGGTGGGGGTTGGCTGATTCTAGGGATTAAACCAAGACTCTTGTATGTGGCAGCCAGCACTATCTCTGAGGCCATCCTCAGTCCGTAGAACTCATATTCTTTTGTCCCACTGAATGATCAGCTTTGCCTTAAGCTGTCAAGACATAGTAGAAGCCTTTCATGTCTTTGGGGAAATACAGATAGGTAACCTATGTGCTAAAGGGTTTTTGAAGATGTCATCAGATTATCCTTAGGGTATTGTGTCCTGTAGCTTTCTCATGGATATGTTTTAGTACAGTAGAATAAATGACTCCTAGGTCTGTGCTGTCTAATACTGCAGCAGCTGGACATGAGGCTATTGAAATAAAAACTTACAGCTAAGTGTTGGCACATGCTGTATACTCTCAATATGACAGAACTCATGAAGCCTCAAGTCAGGAAAGGAAAACTCATTTTATGGCTGCACTGGTCACGTTTAAATCTTCCATTTGCCATCGTGTTGGCCAGAACAGTCGCCTTATCACACTAGGTCCTATTCTACAGGAATATTCTAGTTCTCTTAAGACTGCTGCTCATCGAGCAGTGAAGTGCCCCAGTAAGCACTTCATTGAGATAGAAAAGCAAAAGGAGACTATCTTAGGGCACGATGGGATGCTTTAAGAACTGTATTCTTATTGGTGTAGATATTAGACACTTTGCACCAGCTTCTCAGACTGTTTTCAGATCCCTGATAGAATGTTATGTCCAAGTGCTTGTAAGTGCTGTTTGCTTTGTGGGTTTTGTTCATGTTTCCATGTTCCTACCTATCAGCAATATACACTTATGTCTTACTCCCATTTCCTAACTCTCTACTAACAACATTTGTTTCAAGTTCAAAGTGATTTAGATGTCCTCTTCTACCTGCAGTCTTGTGTTAGGGCATCATCCTTTATTGTCAGCAGAAGAGGCAAATTGCTACTCAGGTTGGTCTTATTTGGAAGTATTATGTAAATGTGTTTATGATGTTCATGGATAACTCACATTCAGAAATAATGAACCCAGCTTGTAAAAGAACAACTAATCAGTTTAACGGAAAAATCAGTTAACTTATTTATATTGAAAAAAAAGCAGTGTTGTCACTTGTTTTTTTATCTCATCCATTCTGATGGGTGTGAGATGTCATCTCAGAGTCGTTTTGGTTTGCATTTCCCTGATGACTAAGGACACTGATGATTTCTTTTTTAATTAATTACTTTTTTATTAATTACAATTTATTCATCTTTATCCCAGCTGTAGTACCCTCCCTCATCCCCTCCCAATCTAACTCTTCCTCCTTCTTCTCCTCCCATGTCCCTCCTCCATTCCACTGATAGAGGAAGTCTTCCTCCCCTTCTGTCTGACCCTAGCCTATCAGGTCTCCCCAGGACTGACTGCACTGTCTTCCTGGTAAGGCTGCTCCCTGCTCACGCTCACCGAGCAGGGTATTAAAGAGGATGCTGAGACTCACTCAAACTTTGGGCACAGTGCGGGGAATCTTACGAAAGAAGGGGGAGATATAAAGACCTGGAGGGGACAGGAGCTCCACAAGGAGAGCAACAGAACCAAAAAATCTGGGCCCAAGGGTCTTTTCTGAGACTGATACTCCAACCAAGGACCATGCATGGAGATAACCTAAAACCCCTGCACAGATGTAGCCCATGGCAGCTTAGTGTCCAAGTGTGTTACCTAGTATGGGGAATAGGGGCTGTCTCTGGCATGAACTCAGGGGCTGGCTCATTGATCGTTTCTTTAAGTACTTATCTACCATTCACAGTTCCTCTGTTGAGAATCCTCTGTTTAATCTGTACCCCGTTTTTCAATTGTAATATTTGGTTTGTTGGTGTTTAATTTCTTGAGTTCTGTATGTATTCTGGCGAGGATGTGGAGAAAGAGGAACACTCCTCCATTGCTGGTGGGAGTGCAAACTTGTATGACCACTTTGGAAATCAATCTGGCACTTTCTCAGAAAACTGGGAATAGCCATACCTCAAGACCCAGCTATACCATTTCTGGGCGTACACTGAAAGATGTTCTACCATACAAGGAAATTTGCTCAACTATGTTCACAGCAGCTTTATTCGCAATAGCCAGAAACTGGAAACAACGTTGATGTCTCTCAGCTGAGGAATGGATACAGAAACTGTGGTACATTTACACAATCGAATACTACTCAGCAATTAAAAACAAAGAAATCATGAAATCTGCAGACAAATGGATGGAACTAGAAAAGATCATCCTGAGTAAGGTAACACAGACCCAGAAAGATACACATGGTATATAGTCCTTTATAAGCGGATTTTAGTCTTATGGTACAGGATAGACATACTACAATGCACAGACCCCAAGAAGATAAGCCCAATGGATATCTTAGGTTTCATGTTGGTCCACTAGTTAGGGGAGTGAAGGATATCTCTGACATGGACTAGTATGCCTCCTTTTTGATCAGGACTGCCTTACTAGGCCACAAGGGAGGAAGATGAACTCAGTCCTCATGTGAATAGATTAGCTGGGGTGCCTGGGCAGGGGGATTCCCCCATTTTGTGTAATAGGGGAGGGCTGATGGAGGAGGGAGGGTGGACTGGGAGAATAGGAGAGAGGGGCCTGTGATTAAGATGTAAATTAAATTAATTAATAAAAAATTGAAAAAAGAATAGCAGCTCTATAAATGACTATATAAATGTATAGTGACTAGTTTTCATGGGATGGAAAATTACTAATTAAGGTGTTTTGTTTTTTTTTTCTATTGTTTCTGTTTTTCTGTTTGGAATAAGTAAGTGGTTATATGGATACAGGTTAGTCTCCTTTTAATAAGTTTATTCACTTTACATCCTGTTCACAGCCCCCCTCCCTACTCTCTTCCTGTTTTCACCCTTCCACCCTCTTCTTCTTTCCTTCTTCCCCTAGCTCCTTCTCAGGAAAGGGTAGTACCGCCTCCCCATTTCCCAGGCCAACCCATACTAGCATATCAGGATGTAGCAGGACTAAGCACATCATTTTCCACTGAGGCCAGACAAGGCAGCCCAGCAGGGGAAAGTAATCCAAAAGCAGGTAACCAAGTCATGTCAGAAACAGCTCCCTCTCCTCTTGCTAAGGGACCCTCATGAAGACCAAGCTGCCCATCAGCTACATATGTGTTGGAGTCCCAGGTCCATTCCATGCATGTTGTTTGGTTAGTGCTTCTGTTTCTGTGAGTCCCCATGGGCCTAGGTTAGTTGACACTGTTGATCTTCTTGTGGAGCTTCTGTCCCCTCCATGTCCTGTGGTTCTCAGCATTTGTTTCCATCAGTTGCTAGATGGAGCCTCTCAGAGAACCGCTGTGCTAGGGTCCCAACTGTAGGTAAAATCGAGTTTGTTAATAGTGTCAGTGGCTGGCTCTCTCTCATGGGCTGGGTATCCAGTTGGGCCACTCGTTGGGTTGGTTGGTCACTTCCTTAATCTCTACTCCATCTTTATCCCTACACACCTTGTAGGCAAGTCAAATTTTGGGTCAAATATTTTATGGGTGGGTTGGTGGCCCCTTCCCTCCACTGGAAGTCCCACCTAGCTACAGGAGGTGGCAACTTCAGGCCCTTAACCCCCACTGCTAGGAGTCTCAGCTAGAGTCATCCCCGTATCCTCCCAGGAGCCTACTCTGTTGCACGTGTCCAACCTGTCCCCTTAAGCTATGTTAGCGTTCCCATTTTTCTCAGTATCAGGGACATACTTGTTAAGGCAGAATCTTGGGTCCAGTTACTTTGACAGCTTAATTTAACAGCCCAAATCTTCTCTTTTGTGTTCTTTTTGCTGAGCATTATTATGAACTACACTTATCTTGTATATTAAAGACTGATTAAATTGCAAAGGTATTTTCTGTCTGCACCAAAGAATCGGCTTTCATAAAAGTGACCAAGTCACCTATGTCGGTTTTTAAATAGTCATTCAGAGTGACGTGCAAGGTTTGTTTCTCAGCAGGGCAGGAGTGATAGGCTGCTGAAATTTCACATGTTCATCTAGTGACCGTGTTAGCATGGAGATACACCCTTATACAGCACTTCTCTCTTCTGTTTCTTTTCCTTTGTCATTGTCTTATTCAATTGATTTCTGAATCAAAACTCAGTTTTTCTTAAGGTTAAGTAATAAATAAATCCTTTAAATTGTATATCTGTCTGTGTATGCGTTGGGGGTGATTTTGATTGTGTCTTAAGTTTTGAAGATAAATTAAAAAAAAAAAAA
This sequence comes from Rhombomys opimus, assembly GCA_010120015.1. Lineage (NCBI taxonomy): Eukaryota > Metazoa > Chordata > Mammalia > Rodentia > Muridae > Rhombomys > Rhombomys opimus. The sequence continues at coordinate 2,684,293 of REGO01000092.1, read as the reverse complement.
CAAAAACAAAAATAACATTGTTTGGAATATTCTCTGCCAATTTACAGGATGAGTTTCATCTTTTCAGTTTATTCTTTTTCAGGCAGGCAAGAGGTACCTAAATGATAGCTGGGATGATTTAATACCAAAGAACCCGTAGAGCCAAATGCACATTTAAGACAGAAACATTGCCTTGACCTCACAGCACAGAACTCTATTGTTCCCACATGTCTCTTAGTCACCTCCCTCAGTAAGATTCTCTTAGGCTTTAATACTGACGGTGCACATATCTAAACGTATTTTCTGTATTGCTTCAACTTATACACCAACTTTTGGTATTTTATTGGATTGTTATATTTTTCTTCTTAAAGAAGTATAATTAAATTTTAAGCTGGTTATACTTATAGGCTGTTGTGTTAATTTTGCTACTTAGGAACAAACATTTCAGGAAAACTAGTTGGTTTCTATAGTAACCTTTGGATGCTGTGCTTTTTGGGTTTTTTTGGTTTTTTTTGTTTTTGATTTTTTAATCTTTCCGTTTTGCATTTTGGTGTCCTTCTCTTTAGGATAAATCTTTTAATTTAAATGCTATATACTTTGTAATTTACAGATATCACCGTAATAGTCTAAAATGTAGATACTGAATGATATAATGTCTGTATTTTCCTTCTTTAGGTTCCGGTAACTCCCTATACGTACACACCACTGAATCTACTTAAGGAAGGAGCAATTGTCAATGTCTATGGCGTTGTAAAGTTTTTTAAGCCTCCGTATCTCACGAAAGGAACTGGTAGGTGTCGATGTGCGCTGTCTTACCATAGAGAACTGCACGTTTGGCCTCAGGGAGAGCACTCTGAACAAGCCCAGCGCCAATAGTTAGTGATCGAACACTATGGATGAAGAGTATTTGGCTGTTTACTTTGCAAAGTGAATGTGGTCTTTGGATCTCAGGGTCTTATTTAACACAACATGAGCACACTTTTTAAAAGATTCTAAATGATGTGAAAGCACATGAAAGTATAGACTTTGTGATGAAGGTGAATATGTTAGATACTAAACATCACCATCACAGTACTGTGACGTAGCGTATCAGTCACTGTCACCCTCAAGTCCAGAATGGAAATTAAAGGCAGACGGAAGAGACAATCTAGTGATAATGTATGTCGATGGAGACATTAACGTGTGCCGAGCATGATCTGGTAAAGTATGCTGGGAGGAAAGTAGAGACTTTTAAGTAATTGGAGGTAAATGTCTGTACGTGTTTTTGTAGTTTTCAAAGAAAGTGAAGACCCGTAAATTGTATGATAATGTAACTCTTTAAACACATTTTTAAAAAGTCATACCTAGCAGTGTATCAAAGCAGATACTAAGACTCATAACCAAACCTTCGGCAGAGTGCAGGGAGTCATATGAAAGAAGGGGAGTTAGTATGACGTGGAGAGGATAGGAGCCCCACAAGGACCAAATATATCTGGGCACAGGGGTCTTTTCTGAGACTGATACTCCAAGGACCATGTATGGATATAACCTAGAACCTCTGCTCAGATGTAGCCCATGGTAGCTCAGTAACCAATTGGTTTTACCCTAGTAAGGGGAACAGGAACGATTTCTGACAGGAACTCAATGGCGGGCTCTTTGACCTCCCCACCCTCCAAGGGAGAGCATTCCTGTTAGGCCACAGAGGAGGACTTTGCAGCCAGTCCTGAAGATTCCTGACAAAACGGAGTCATATGAAAGGGGAGGAGGTCCTCCCCAATCAGTGGACTTGGAAAGGCGCAGGGAGGAGATGAGGGAGGGAGGGTGGGATTGGGAGGGAATGAAGGAGTGGGATACAGCTGGGATACAGAGTTAATAAAATGTAACTAATGTAAAAATTTTTTAAAAAGTCATACCAGAAACCATTAATTTAGGTTTTTACAAGACTGTAAAAAACAGTGAGCATAGTTTACTTTAGTCCAGTTGAAGGAAATTTAACATGTATTAATGTATTTAACCTATTATAAAACATCATAATTTATTAGTCACTGCATTAAGTATTTTTAAGTACAAAGAGTATCCTTTTCATTTTAATATAAACATGTTAAAAATGAAACAATGGGTATTATTGAAAAAAAATAATAGAATACACTGTTTACATATTGCATCCTACAAGCTGTGGGCATGTTGGGTACACAGAGATGTCTTCATTGACTTGATGTTGCAAAATGTATTCACAAATGTAAATATATGCCAGTTACGTTATAGAGCAGTTAGCTGAGAGTAAGCTCTTGAGTGGGCTTAATGGGAGAAAATCTCATTTTCATATTTTACTAATGTACAGTGTTAAGAGTGCTGAATGTGGAAGTAATTATGAAGTAGACCAGGCTAAAAGTATAAACTAAAGGAGTGACTTATGAAAGCATTGTTTTATTTTATTTTTAATTATTATTTGTTTATTATAATTTATTCACTTTTTATCCCAGCTGTTGCCCCCTTCCTCATCTCCTCACACTCTTACCCTCTCTCTCTCTTCTCCTCCTATGCCCCTCCCCTAGTCCACTGATAGGGGAGGTCCTCCTCCCCTTTTATCTGACACTAGCTTATCAGATTTCATCAGGACTGTCTACATTGACTTTCTCTGTGGCCTGGCAAGGCTGCTCCCCACTTAGGGTGAGGTAATCAAAGAGATAGCCACTGAGCTCATGTCAGAGACAGCCCCTGCTCCGCTTACTAGGGAACCCCACTTGGAGACTGAGCTGCCATTGGCCACATCTGAGCAGGGGTTCTACGTTATCTCCATACATGACAGCTTTATTCGTAATAGCCAGAATCTGGAAACCCAGATGTCCCTCAATTTAGGAATGGGTACAGAAATTGTGGTACATTTACACAGTGGAATTCTACTCAGCAGTTAAAAACAAGGAACTCATATAATTTGCAGCAAATGGATGGAACATCCTGAATGAGATAACCCAAAAGCAGAAAGACACACAAGGTATATACCATTTATGAGTGGATATTAGACATATAATATAGGATAAACATACTAAAATCTGTACACCCAAAGAAGGTAAACAAGAAGGAGGACCCTGGGTAGGATGATCAATCCTCACTCAGAAAGAAAAATGGCATGCACATGGGAAGAGGGAGAAAACAGGGAATAGGACAGGAGCCTACCACAGAGGGCCTCTGAAAGACTACCCAGCAGGGTATCAAAGCAGATGCTGAGACTCATAGCCAAACTTTGGGCAGAGTACAGGGAATCTTATGAAAGAAGGGGGAGATAGTAAGACCTGGAAGGGACAGGAGCTCCACAAGGAGACCCAAGAGAACCAAGAAATCTGGGCACAGGGGTCTTTGCAGAAAACATTGTTTTAAAGTACAATGAACCGTTAAGCTGAAACAGATGAAGTTTGATCTAAATATGAGTTTCCTAAACGTTTTCATTCTAACTTGACCTACCTGTTGAGCCTGCTTCCCTCTTCTCTCGGCATGCCATTACAGACATTGGTGGTAATGGCCTTTCTCCATTCTGTGCTTGAAAATCATGCTATGATGAGCTGCGGGACTGTTTTACTATCAGCTCTTAGTGCCAGAGTCTGGCCTGTTAAGTTGTTCCATGTAACTTGATAGAAGATACAATCTTAAAACCTTGCATTTGACATGTTAACTCTTGCCTTTGAATGTTTTTAAATAATGTGATCAGAAAATACATCATTTTCAGAAGCAATTAAAAATGGCAATGTAAAATTAAGATGTTATTTGAAAACACTGATGACAGTTCTAGGTAGTATAATCATACTTCTCCTGATCATATTAAATCATGAATAAAAAGGAATGCCATGGAGAGACATAATTATTTAGTATGTATGCTTATGCTTTGTATTTCTATCAGATATGTGTAGTTGAATCCAGTGCCTTAGTAAAAATTCATGGCTGGTAATGAACCATCTGTTATTTTGGGGATAATATGTTGCTGTGTTTCTTTTGAGATACTGAATTAAAATGAATGCCATCAACTTTTTCTGAACAGTCACTGGAAACTTTCAAATCCTTCTTTCAGACATAGCATGATGTCTTCACTCCAGCAAGACAGGCAGTGAGGTTTTAAAAGTATTCACGCTGCAGTTTTAGTTACAGCTGCATTTTTTTTTTCTATTGCCCGAGCTCATTCTTCAACAGGATCAAGTGCGGCAACGAAGGTCAGGCAAATCACACCGAGGCTGGTGTTCAGCAAAGGGTCAGCTTAGTAAATACTGGCACAGAAGAGTACCAGAATAACTTTGCTTGAACAGTCCATGGCTGTGTCTTTTTCATAACGCTCTGTGATGTCACAGTACAGAGCCATAGTGTCAGTAACATCTAGATGTCTGTGTAATGAGGTAGGTAGGGAATTGCCTTTATAGAGCTCCGAGTTTGAATTTTATGATGTTATAATGTTATGTATCATGGACTAGAACTTTTTGTTAAATTTATCTTATAAATGTTGAGTTTATTGTAGAGATGGCAGGTGCAATTTGGCTTCTTTACTACTTGATTTAAAAATGCTGTTGCTTGTATCCTCAGTATTGAAGATCTATATATGACCTGTAGTATACTATCATTTCTGATCACAGTCTTTATCTGGTAGCAAAAGAACTATTTCCCAAACTTTATATTAAGTCATGGAAGAAGTATATAGCTTTTATTCGTTCAGAAGTCAATCATTCCTGTTATTAAAAATACTAACTTTACAATTAAAATACTTTTAGAATGCTGTGTATGTCGTTCGTGTGTGTTCCCTTTCCTCTGTGTGTGTGCATACACGTGGAGACCAGTGGATAGCCTCTGGTGGTCCATGGGAGCTGTCTACCCTTTCGCTTTCTGTGTTGTCTGAGACAGGGTCTCTCATAGGCTTGGAATGTACAGACTCAGGTGCCTGACCACAAGCCCCAGGGTCTCTGTGTCTGAGTCTCCTCAACACGGTTATAAATGCCACCACACCAGTTGGTGGCTGGTTGTTTTTAAATCTGGTTCTGGAAATCAACTTGAGTCTGCATGCTTATTCAGCAAGCACTATACTGACTGACCTGTCTCCCTAGCCCTGGATTTGGATTCTTTAAGATGTCACTCAGTCACTAACATGACTCATCATGGGTGTGTCATATGACCTGTTCAAGATAAGAAGGCATTACTAAGGTCTTCATAGGACTTGGCAAATTCTTCTAGCAGTGCTAGTTCTATGGTTCTGCTTTTTTAATGTAGATTTTAAAGTTGATGGTTATGTGTCTACGTAATGCTGTAGTTTCCACATGAGACAGACACTCGCCTTTCCTGTTTTTCTGTGCCTCCGTGAACTGCTCTAGTGTTTCTGAGTGATGGCACCTCTCTTTGCCACTTGGTTGACATTCAGTATGGGAAGCCATCAAAACTCTGGCTGTCCATCACTTATCTGGTGAAGGATGTAGACTGCTGACCTGACTTTGTCCACTTCAGCTGACTCACAACATTTATAAATATTTCACCCATTTCTACCAGGAGAATGGAGATGGGAGAAGAACATGTTGAACCTATGTATTTGCTTTTTTTCATATACATGAATGATTCTTGATTGAAATTTGAGGTTTTCATCTGGATTTTGCTACATGACACTCTGCCTTTGATCATTTCCTATAGCTAATTATTAACTTAGTAATTTAGAAAATGAGCCCTGCTTCATTTTATAGTTAGAATAGTTGTGTATATCGTAAGAGGTTTTTACACAACTTGTGTTTTGTTTTGTTAGGCTTTTGTCACAGTCTTACTGTGTAGCTCTGGCTGGAGTTGACTAAGTCAGTGGTTCTCAACCTTCCTAATGCTGCAGCTCTTTAATATAGGTCCTCATGTTGTAGTGAGCCCAAACATAAAACTGTTTCATTGCTGCTTCAAAACTGTAATTTTGCTGTTGTACATTGTAATATAAATAACTGATATGCAGGATATCTGATAAATGACCTCAGAGGAGTTGAGGCCCACACGTTGAGAATTGCCAGCTAAATAGGCTGGATTCAAATTCACCAAATTTCATCTGTCTCTGCCACCCTAGGCTTTCACTTCCATATATGTGTCTCAAGAATACTGGGATTAAAAGTGTCGCACCAAGCCCAGCTTTAAAAGTCTTCTTTAAAAAAATCTATGCTATGTTTTTTATTCATTCATAGTCAAGTAAAGGTGTGTGTGTGTGTGTGTGTGTGTGTGTGTGTGTGTGTGTGTGTGTTTCAGCTTTCAAAATAGACCTAGCTGAGCAGGGCACAGCTGTATGCTGTAACTAAAGAGTCAAACTTGGGGCTCTGAAGGCAAAACAGAAAGATGAGTGTTAATGGACAAGAGGATTTTTAAGTTCTACTTGGGTTGAACTTTCAAGAATAAACAAGAACTTGATACATGAGGAAGAAGAGGCCAACATCTAGATTTGAAAATAACAAACATGATCAGACTTCCGTAATAAAAAGTGAAAATTTTAATTTCAAAAATCAACTTCTGATGAAATTGACCTAAACATAATTTTAATCCATGAATATTAACAGCATATCAAAATGGTGTTGTATTAGGGTAATAGTCTTCATGGATCACCAGTTTTTTGTTTTGTTTTTAAAACTTTACCATTCAATTATTAAAAAAAACAAAAACATCAAGACTTACTGTTTCCGTTAAATTCATTACACACACACACACACACACACACACACACTCACTCACACACACACACACACACACACACACATTGCTTTTATTTCCAGGATAGTGTGAGCTAAATGAATGTTTTGTTGATAGCGACTTGTTTCATTTGTTAAATAATGCAATGTTTAGAAGACTTATGTAGCTGGGTTGTGGTAACATACACTTTCAGGCCCAGCACTCAGAGGCAGATAGATCACTGAGTTCAAAGCCAGCCAGTCCTATAGAGCTAGTTGAAAGACAGGCAGGGATACACAGATAAATCCTCTCTTGAAAAAAACACACAAACACACACACCCTAAGATTTCTGTATAGTGATTTGATTAAGATGTGTGATTTTTTTAATAGGTAAAGGAATACAATACCGTATCATATCAAAACATTATTTCTATTCAGCCAGTCCCATTACTGTGCCAGACTCCAGCAGTCCACCACCAGTACACATTGTACTTCTGTTGTTCTGGACTCTGCATATATTACATATATACGTACATATAGCATAGATTCAGTAGTATTCTATGTGACCTTTAACTCCTGGCTATTACTTATGAGAATAACAATTCTGAGGTCTAACCGTATTACAGAATATATCAGTACATGTATGTATATACGTAGCAGGTGCGTGTGCCACAGCGTATGTGTGGAAGAAAAAGGACAGCTTACTGGAGTCCATTTCCTTCTATCTCATAGGTTCTGTGAAACAAACATATCATAAGGCTTACCAGCAAGCATCCTTACCTGCTGAGCCATCTCACAATTACGTTCTTTCTCTTTCTCTCTCTCTCTCTAAATATCCACTGTCTGGTTTATTTATTGTTTTCTACCTTCACAGATTTTGTACTTAAAAGAAACATTACTGGCCTTAGTGTAGCTGTCTACAGATATGATGGGTGTTTCATCTGTGCCCTTTGGTTGTCTCCATCATAGTATAAGAGATGAGTATAACTACTCAACTCATTGTCTCCATCTTAAGGCTAATCTGTCACTGTGTCATAATACTTAGGATAGCGTAGTAGTTATGCATTATATAATTAAAATATGAATGGAGATTATATGAGCTCACTGGAATAATTAAAGAGGATATATATGTTTGTATATATAATATATATATATATATATAATATTATGTAGTAAATTTACTGGAAAAGGAGTAAGATTACCACATGTAATGGATTCTTGAAATGATTCTCCTTCAAAATTTTTATTTGAATTTTTCCATAGTAAACTTGTATGTTGATGGACGAATTCTGCTGAAATACTGTGGCATTTAAAAAAGGGACAGTATTATAGATTAAAAAAAGGAAATGAAAATGCATTTAGATAGGAATCTCTCATGGATTATTTATTTTATGTATGCATGCTTCTTTGATTAAAGTCCTTCTTAGGTAAGCTACCACTTTTCCTTATAATAAAACTCCAAGGCAATTTATAGTTCATTAAGTTGAGGAAATTAGGTGAATTGCTCAAGATTGCAGAATACAGAGCTTAATTTATCATTGGCTATCTTTTCAGATTTATGTCAGATTATACAAATATTACCAAAGTGTAAAAGTTGTTAAATAACTTGTCATCGGTTTGAATCTAAAATATTCCTGAAGTATTTAAGCATATACCTGTGTGTATATATACATGCATACTTGTGCTGTGCACTGCTTGGGAAAAGGACGCTAGAATGATATTCTTTCTGCTCTCTCCACCTTTACTGCTGATGCCAGGTTGCAAGGCAACAGACTATGAAATTACCTTAGTTTTGCATTCCCGTTAGGGAAAGGTTAAAAAATAACATGATTGTCAAGAAATACTTTTCTCATTCTATTTCATACTTTTCCTTTGTTTTGTTTGATGAGCAATTATCAACACCCTTAAAGAGAGGCTCATTGCTGATCTTACCTGGTACACTTAGTCTTGAGTTGGGAGTTAGATATTATATCATTCCAACCCTTGATTACGCTGTTGCTCTACTGGAATTGTCTTATTTTGTGTGCTTGACATTTTAATTTACTTTTGGAATAAGGTAAGGCGGTTAAATGGTTATTTTCTACCCTCAGTTCTTCTGGAATCTTCCTTTATATCCATAGAGAATTTTCTTTTCAGGGTGGCTAGTGACTAATTAAAAGTAGTTAGTGAAGATACCAGTGGAAACTGAATGACATCTATTTTTTTATCTTTAAGTCTGTACTTTCAGAGATATATGCCAATTCTGATCAGGTTGACACTGTCTTGGCGAAGTATTTTTATATACTTTTTATATAGTAGATTTATCTTGCTAAGACAGTATCGTATGCTGATGAAACAGCATGATCAAAGCAACATGAGGAGGAAAGGGTTTCCATTGCACTCCAACAGGGCAGGAACCTGGAGGCAGGAGCTGATGTACAGGTCATGGAAGGTACTACTTGCTGGCTTTCTGTGTTTGCTTTCTTACAGAACTCAGGACACCAGCCCAGGGAAGGCCCTATCCACAGTAATAGGAAAATGCCCTGGATCTTATAGAGGCATTTTCTTAATTGAGATTTCCTTCTCTCAGATGACTTTAGTGGACATACAACTGTCCAGGACTGACAGATTCTGAGATCATATGAATGTTCACAAAAAAAGTGTGTCAGGAGGAGCAGTAGAAATTCTGCTGCTGCTGTTTGGCTGCTCTTCCTGGCCAGCACTTGGGTGACACTTACCTAATTATTGATTTTTATTTTGTATGTACAGGTGCTTTGCCTGTACATAGGTCTGTGCACCAGTTTCTCTGCCTGGTACCCACTGAGTCCAGAGACGCTGTCAGGTCCCTTGGAGCTGGAATTACAGATGTTCTGAGCCTCCATGTGTGTGTGCTAGAAACTGAACCTATAGCAGCGAGTTGCCTTGACAGCTGAGACATCTGTTCAACCCCATTTAAATATTTATGTTGTTATTACCTTTTAATTATGGATGTGTGTATGGATGTGTTCATGTGGGAGCCATTTTCCAGAAATGAAGCAGGTATCAGATCGGGAGTTATCAGCCACTGTGAGCCAGGTGACGTTGTGACAGGGAATTGAATTCTTTTTCTTTGAGACAGTATACCACTGTGGAGCTCTGGCTGACCTGGAACTCTATTTAGACCATGCTGGCCTTGGACTCACAGAGATCCTCCTACCCCTGCTTCCCCAGTGCTGGGATTAAAGGTGTGTGCCATTACGGCCGGCTCTTTGGATACCTTTATTAACTTATTTTACAAATAAGAAAATTGCAGCACAGGGAGAGTTAATTTCAGTGTCTTCCCCAGGCTTCAGAGAGGGAGAAATTTTATAAAAGCCATATGCTTGCTGTAGGTAAGAACATGAATTAATTTTCTTAACATAAAATTTAATAGCCTGTCTATGTTTTTTCCACCAAGATATATCTGCTTCCTGAATTCTGCCATTCTTTAGGGGGTCTTCTATATATAGTCATCACCCTAAAAAATATTCACTGCTTTCTCTTTGACCATAAGTATGTCATGTATGAGTGTGTAGTTTATTATAATAACACATAAGGCATCTTCAATGACTAGAGCATTCAAATTAAATTAAAAACTCCTTTAAGCATCCTCTTATCTATAAAACCTTGTAATGAATACTTTGTCATCCTTAACTCTTGCATCTAGGAATTGATCAGTGTTTCATTCTTTTATGTAGAACTGGATTTATACAGCTTTGTCTTTTCATAAGTCATATAGCTTAATTAACATAGTGTAAGCTAATGAATATGGAAGCAGTAGTTATGACATCTAAGATGAATGCTTTGGAAAGGCAATAAACAACACACTGTCTTTCCTATGAGCCATCATGCCATCTCTTCCTTTTGCCACTCACACGTCAGCCAAGTCCTGGATAGGGAGCCTTGTACTTGCAACCTACATCCTCTTTGTGTTTCCTGTAGAATTTTACCTTTGTTCAGGTCCCTATGAAAGCCTTTTGTTGAATCTTACTCTTTTGTTATATTAGTTTATGAATTATAGATATTGCCGAGTTTAGTAACAGTTACATGAGAATGGATTGGTAGTGTGTTATGAATTCTTCTGTAGTGAACTTACTCTATTTCCTATTTCCTGTCAGCTTCATGAAATAGTAAATGCTACAGCACCATTGAGATGCAATATAATCTACCCAGCTAGAAGAGCTTTGAAGCCTCCCTCTCAGCTGTAAGCTTTTCTTTCCTTGGGAAAGCATACACCATGGAGACATGCATTAGACAGGCTAAGTGTGCTTCTCAGCTTTCTCGCCTTCAAGGTGCTTCGGCCCAGACACCTTACCTAGCCTGCTTGAGAAATTAGCTTTCCTTGTTTCAAAGTTAGAAGCAGTACTGTTGCATACAGTTTTATAGGAATTCAGGAGATTCTGTGGTTACATATGTATTTGTATAGATTGCTTAGCATGCTGCCTTATACATATGAGTCCTGGACAATGGTTAACCAGGAAGTAGTACAGGTTTTGCTCTGTTGAAGCTCTGATTATAAGTTTTGTTGCTTAACATAAATAATATGTTTCATATCTGAAAAGTAGCAAATACTCAACTGTGTATTCTATATTTTACCAGCTTTTATTTCTTTCCCTAAATCTATTTACAGTATCTAGTCTGCTCTGATCATTAGTTTAACTCTGAACAAACCAGAATCAGTGGCCAAAATCTAACCCAATCCTTTTTCTGATGTCTGACATTTCAAACTTCGACTGGTCTCAAGTTTGTAAACAGGCAACCTTGTTTGTGTTACCGCTCTAAAAATGCGAGTGCTTAATTTAAATCCGTTTTCAGGTTTCTGTCCATGTGTGTCAAACTCAAAGGTCAGCTCCCATTTATTTAGAAAAGTGTCATTCATATCAGTAGTTCTGGCTTTGTCATGATGAGCCGTTACTCGTGCAGAGAGTGTAGCTTTGTATCGCACTGAGGGCTGGAACCCAGCTGTCCAAAAAATAAATCAGCTGAGGAAAATCCGGTCCTTGGTTAGTGTTCTCATTAAACAGTGAGTGAAAGTGTTAGGTTCACCTATGTGATGTGTTTATAAATTTGACTAGAATACAGTAAAACAAATGTATGTAACCATCATTGTTAGAATACTAAACATTGACCAACATAGTGGAGTTTTGGCATTGGAGGATAGTGAAGAACATTCCTAAAGAAATTTAAATTTCAGATAGTCTCATGTAAACTATGCAAGGAAAGATGTTCTGTAAGTATTTAAGGTTGCATAGAGTGTATTGTACGCCTACCATGGTTTTAGCATTAAGAAAGTCTCGAGTGCCTGTGAATTATTACTTATCAGTATGTATATATAGACATATAGGCAAATTTTAATGTTTTGCTTTCAAGGGAGCTCTTGCTTTATAAAAACAATTTTCCCTTTTTCTGGCCTTCCTATGTATAATAACAAAATCATGTCTGTGAAGTATTTAAACACATGGAGGGTCTTTTTTTTTTTTTTTTAACAATGGTTAAAAGGCACAGGTAGTTGCAGTTACAAAAGAGAAACTGCAAACCATGCGAACTCCGGGAGCAAGGACTTAGCATGCTGTTTGTATGTGCCGTTCTCCATGCGGACATGGTCACTTAGATGAAGTGCACGCACACACACATGTTGAGATTTGAGGCCTCTCTGCCAAGTCTGTTGCTGCTAGAGAGTTTCTCTCTGTGCACACCTGTCCTAGCTCAGAACCATGTATTTACAGGCTGCAGGACTCAGGACAAACAGGTAGTCTCCCTGACACTTAGACATTCCCCAACTTATCCCCAGTCCTGTAGCCTGCAGCAGCTCATCCTCCCTTCATTTCCCCTGGGATTCCACAGGTTCTCTTCGCAGACCCGGTTATCCTCCCTCCTGTGGCCTCCGCAGCACCCTTCTTCTAGCCTATCTCCATTCTTACGTGTTCATCTTCCAATACCTAGAAAGAAGTTCTGTTCTGGACCAGTAACAGCCACACCTTGGAGGGTTTCAGAACTCCATACCCTGCAACCCATAGCCAGTACATTCTTCCAGGATGAAGAAAGACGGCAGAAACCAAGGAGTGAAAAATCAGCTTAACGGGGACAAGACCTGATAATCAGCACCTAGAATCATGGTCATCCCAATCCCAGATCTTACAAAACATAGGATAATATGTGCCCACTAAAGCCCGGCAGCTCTACCACAGCAGAGAGCTGAAGTGAAGATAAGAGCTTCAGAATAGCCTTTATGAATAAGTTCAAGGACCTTAAAGAGGATAGTAATGAAATCTGTGCAACACAAACAAACATTGGAATGAAATGAAGAAAACAGTTCAAGACATGAAAATAGAAATGAAGTCACTAAAGAAAACCCAAACTGAGATAATACTAGAAATGAAAAATTAAGGGAGCCAAATAAAACCTCAGAGACAAACTTCCATAGAATACAAAAGAGAAAACCTTAGGCACTAGAGACAGACTAAGTGGATACCGTGGTCAAAGAATATGTTAAATCCAAAAAATTTCTGACATGAAACATCCAAGAATCTGGGAAACTATGAAAAGACCAAGCCTAAGAACAGTAGGAATA